>UESW01004000.1:2044637-2275690 GCA_900491605.1 Calamus simplicifolius | reverse complement strand
CCTCATGGTCAGCCAATAATACCCCTGCCGCAGGGCCTTGTACGCCAGGGCTCTGCCCCCCAGATGACTCCTGCATATGCCTTCATGAATTTCTTGCAAGATATAGTCAGCTTCAGTAGGCCCGATGCACTTGAGGACTGGATATGAGAATGATATTCGGTAGAGCTTCCCATCTACCATCAGGAACTTCGGGGCATGTCGCTTGAGCTGTCTGGCCTCGGCCGGGTCTTGGGAGGATGCCGTCAGTGAGATATTGGACATAAGCGTCTATCTAGGAAGGCTCCTTCTCAACCGGCATTGCCTCCTCCACTGCCGCTTCAATGCTTGGGACTTGCAGGTACTCCACATACGTCCTTCCAAGGTCCCATCGACCGAAGTGGCCAAGCGGGACAATGCATCAGCCCTGGCATTGTACTCATCGAGCCGATGCTCAGCTCGGCGAGCTATCCTGCCGTCAAAGGACTCCTCCCTTGAGGAATCCGAGGAGGGGGAAGAGCGGCGGCGATGCTGACGAAGGTGCTCCGCTCCCTTTTCATGCTGCCGCTTGGGAGATGCACTATCGCGGCGAGAGGGTGATCGGGGTCTCTTGGAGGCTTTGCAGCAATGAGGCTTGGGCGAAGCGCTACAGTGGCAAGCTTCTCGGGCAGGGGACCTCCTCGGAAAGAGTGCTGGCTGGGTTGGATGACTCCTAGCACTGACGGGAGGGGCCCCGGTTGCTGCGCAGCCACCACTTGGTGCTGCAGGCCTTGGACCGCCGTTGCCAAAGATTGGACTTGCGCGGCGAGGGAAGCACGCCAGGTCTTCTTGAAGCTGCTGCAGTGGTGGTGCAGGGATGTCAGCTAGGGGAGTTGAGGGCCAACCGCCAGCGGATCAGCCCCTTGACGCTGCCCCCCAGCGTGACTGGTGGAGACCTCTCGCGCATGGGTCGTCACCATTGCTTGAGAGCTCGGGGAAAGAGAAGTTGTCGCTGATAAGTTCGAAGCTTTTCTCTTCTTTCCCCCCTACCTGGCGTGCCAATCTGTTGACGCCGAGCCACCTTTCTTGAACACTAGGGAAAACGGGGGTCCTCCTCGCCGGACTCCTGTAAGAAAAGTCCCTGGAGACCAGATGTTTTGGTGGGGACCCTCGATGCTCAAGTCAGTCACTCGGGAACAGACAAGAGTTAGCTAGCAGAAGAAAGCTAGAGAGTTAGGGTTCAGGGGTCCTTTCCTCATTATAAATGTGAGCTTTTATACTTGTTCAAAGATCTCCCTCCCTCCATGCTTCCAGAAGGTTACCGATTTCATGATATCCCCATCTGATAACGGATAAATGGGAGGGGCTGATAATGACAAGCCTATCGTTACTGTGCGTCATAGGTGTCCTACTTGATTTGCTACCCAGCCAATACGGTATCATGTGTATCGGGTGGCCATGGTTGCATCAAGCGCGCGCCATTATGAGGTATGGCCATATGCAGCAACAAGCAAGCGGTGGATCATACTCCATAATGGGATATGGCCATATGTGGTTGCAGGCGAGTGATGGACCACATACCGTAACGGGTATGGCCATGCACTGTTATGGATGCATGGTGGGCCATACGTCTTAATGGGGCATGGCGACGCACTATAGCAGGCGAGTAGCGGGCCACATGGGCATGCAAGGTGGCTCGCAGCTATAAGCTGGCCTCGGAGGTTGGCCTTGGAAATGGAAGTGGGATGCCGTCAGTCTCCTTTACCATTAACCCTGACGGTGCTGGATCAGCCATATCACCATTGGTTGCAAATGGATTTTTAAGACCAAACGGGATTCAAAGGGTAATGTGAAAGATATAAAGCTCATCTTGTGGCTAAAGGCTATACTCAAAAGGAAGGGATTGACTTTAAAGAGACCTTCTCTCCAGTTTCATCGAAGGACTCTTTTAGGACAATCATGGCTCTTGTTGCACAGCATGATTTGGAACACCATCAAATGGATGTCAAGATGTTTCTCAAAGGAGACATTGACGAAACAATTTATATGGTGCAACCTGAAAATTTTGTGTTAGGAGACCCAAAGAAAATGGTTTGTAAATTGACAAAATCCATTTATGGGTTAAAGCAAGCTTCTCATCAATGGTACCATAAATTTCATCAAGTAATTCTCTCATTTAATTTTGAAGTGAATGCAGTTGATGATTGTGTCATAATTTCAGTGGGAGTAATACATTTTTTTGGTTTTGTATGTGGATGACATTTTGCTTGCCACAAATGATATAGGCATGTTGCACGAAACCAAGAGATTTTTATCAAGCAATTTTCAAATGAAAGATCTTGGTGACGCCTCCTTTGTATTGGGAATCTAGATATATTGAGATCGTTTTCAGGGTATCATTGGATTATCACAAAGGAGCTATATCGATAAAGTACTTAAGAGATTTGGCATGCAAAATTGCAAACCAGGTAATACCCCTGTCGCTAAAGGAGATAAATTTAGTATTAATCAATGCCCAAAAGAAAATCTTGAAGTTGAAGAGATGCAGAAGATTCCTTATGCTTCGGTTGTAGGGAGTCTAATGTATGCTCAAGTTGTACACATCCGGATATTGCGTACATTGTTGGAGTGTTAGGCAGATATTTAAGTAATCCAGGTATGGATCACTAGAAAGTAGCCAAAAGGGTTATGAGATATCTGAAAAGAACAAAAGATTACATGCTCACATATAGGAGATCAGATCATTTTGAGATCATTGGGTATTCTGACTCTGACTTTGCGGGATGCCAAGATAATAAAAGATCCACTTTGGGTTATGTATATCTGTTAGGTGGTGGTACTATTTCTTTGAGAAGTGCAAAACAAACACTCATAGCTTCTTCTACCATGGCAACAGAATTTATAGCATGTTATGTAGCATCCAATCATGGGATATGGCTGAAAAATTTGTTACTGGGCTGTGTATATTGAAAAAAATTGAAAAACCGCTAAAGTTTTTTGTGACAACAAGTCAGCCGTATTGTATTCCAACAATAATAGGAGCTCGATCAAGTCAAAGCACATTAACATTAAGTTCCTGGTTGTAAAGGAAAAAGTACATAGTGGTCAGATTTCTATAGAGCATATACGGACAAACTCCATGGTTGCAGATCCCCTTACAAATGGTGTGCAGCCCAAGGTCTTTCATGAGCATACTGCTCACATAGGCGTTATAGAGCATGACGATGCTTAGATTTAGTGGGAGTTTGTATTGCTTCTATTTTATGCTTTATGTTGGGTTTGTACATACTTATGTGTTTGGATATTTTTGATCAGAAATAAAGTATTTCATTCAGTTCAGTACACTCTGTACAATTATGTTAAAGTTTTGATCTCGCTCAAGTTTAAGAAGGACCAGTTGAAATAGGCATGTTAAGATCACATTACATGTAATTTTCATGCTACACATCCACATCATGATCTATATCATTCAGTTGTATCAACATACGTGACCATTGATGGGTCAATTATGATAGATATAACAAAGGCCGCTTTGATCCTATGTTGGTATGGTTGATGGACCGGATTGGTTATAGATACATTTCAGTAATGACAGTAAATTGAGTTCATTTGGTAATTTTTGCAACATAATTATAAGGTTACACATATAGCCCAGTGGAAGATTGTTTTTTCAACAGGCTTATATGTAAAATAATTATGTGTTGCGGACTGTCAAATAAGGTTAAGCCCAATTAAAAGTGATCAGCTAAGGTTTCAGTGATTTGTGCTTTAATGTATCTGATTAGGTGTGGCCTTTTAATGTGTAGAGACCTAAGGGGTTATTTCTTTTTATGATGTCCTAAAATAGAAATACCAAAAGATAATGATGATATATATATATATATATATATATATATATATATATATATATATATATATATATATATAGTGGTTATGGTCCCTGTATCGTACCACCTTCTTCTCTGAATCCCATCAGAAAGAATAGTCTAAAGAAAATTTTAAAGGGCTCTCTCGGAGTATGTGTTAATCTGGAAGGCCAACCGTAGGACTCTGGAGAGCAATCAAGTAATATGGATTCAGGTACGCTTCCGTTATCGATTATGGATTCTTGATGATTAAACATGAATAATTCTTGAGCTTCTTGGTGATGATCTTCATCAAAAAGTTTAAATCTAATTTCCAGCACTGGAAGAAGTATATGATTCATTTTTTCTCATTTATGGTTTGGTTGGAGGATGCTTTTTAGGAAAGAACCATCCAAAGAAGTTTATGATTCATTTTGTTCTCATTTACGGTTTGGTTGGAGGATGCTTTTCAGTAAAGAACCCGACCATATTGGCCATCATTTTCAACGCAGTCAGCAGGGGACTCTTTACTTAAGTAAAAAAAAATTACCTACAGGACAAAAAGCCGCACTCCAATGAAAAATTATTCTTAGGAGCTGAGTTATGGTTCGCCTAATCATACCTCTTGGCTTCTTTCCGGGAAAGTTTACATGATTTTGTTTCCATAGGTACCATACTTGGATTTTTAACCATTTTGGATATATTAACGTGATGCCCGGTCAGCAATTGAAGAGCAATTGGAGAAGCTTTTTCAATCTAGGATCAATCAAAATTCTCAATTCACGAGAAAGATTACAAAGATGGCCTTTCCATAATGGACTCGTCAAGAGCAACATGACGAGAAAGACTATAATATAATGTTTTATCTGTTTGATAATATCTAGTTTCGAATTCCGAATCATCTAAGAGGGTCCTCCAACGCCAATCAGCTGTACTAATAATTGACCTGCTACAATGCCATCTCAACACATGCGAGAAAGGCAATAGTTCCATACAACAACAGGCTTTGTTCGCATTATGTTAGGTAATGTACAAATAAAATAAAACAGCAGAGATGAGGAAAATAAATACATAAATAAGTTGATTATTTAAATCCGAAAAAGCATCTCTAAAATCTGTTATGTATGGATGACATGTGCGAACAAAGGTGTGCCAGAAATTTCTAATCTGATGATTTTAGCTTGATTTAAATTAATTTTTAATATTTTGATTTGGTATCTCTGTTTGAAAATTTTTTAAACCAAAAACGTTGATATAATTTTGATTTGAATCTTTAAAAAAAAGCAAAGTAAATTAAATTGAATAATTTATATTACAATTAAAATTGAGATACGTACTATATAAGCATGCTTGAATAATTAAATTATGTAAAAAATATATTTTTTATTATGAATAATTAAGTGCCATTTGATCATATAAAATTTGCTATGCAATTATGATTTGATAAACTAAATCAAAATCAAATTAGATTTTTTAGTTTAATTTAATTTAATTTTTTGTTTAATTTGAATCAAATTGGTTCATTTCAAAAATATCTTTAAATTGATCCGATCCGATCAAATCTGTGCATACCCTTAGTCTGGGAGGACTGTGATATTGTCCAATTCATCATTCATTATTTTACAAGCTTTGCTGTGTCATCATAAAGTGAATCTTAACAATTTGATTGGCATTCAAATTGTTAGGATGCCACTGAATAGCTACAATGGGATGGTAAATAAGAAGATAGAATTAGTAAGAAATACACACCTAGACATGTTAATGCATTGTGAGCTCGACAATAACATGGCTTTCCATCTCTCGTTGCTTAGGAAATCTTAATGTTTATTCTCAATGTGGACCGGAATGATCACAAAGTTGATCAAATTCTCCGCAATGATTTTACAAGCACTTTTGTTTTAAACCCTTGATGATCGGGCTATAACTATAGGTGGGCACTGGGCCATGCTTGGACCATGTCGGCCTAGGGCCGCGGGGCCACTTTAGAAAACGGGTTGCTTCGAAAAACGTGTAAAGCAAGGTCCAGATGAGGATATTTAGGGTTTAAATAATTTAATTTTTAGAATCTAAATTTTTTAGCTATCATATTAATTAAATTTTATTTAAAAATTATCTCTATTTATCCTTACGAATCATTTTTTAGTTTTATTTTTTGATTATTTATACTATTCAACCATTGATCCATCTATTGGATCATTGAGCTACTGGTCCAATCTTCTAATTATGTTAAAGTCTGCAAGTCTAGTTCTAACTATTGTATGTAATTGACTATAACTTGTGAGTCACATTTGTAGTAATACATCACTAGTATACATCTTTTTGGTTACATTTGCATTATTATATTTAAGGCATGCTGCACGTTTGAATGTCATCCTCTCCAGCTTTTATCCATTTATTCATAATTTAATGACATTAGAAGGAAAAAAAATAACAAAAAGGAACAAGACCTACTAAGTTTAGATATTCTCATGAAAACTCAAATTTATAAGAAAGACTAGGTCGTCCGGTGCACTATACGCATCATGAATGAGTCAAGTAAGAAAGTCTGGTCTCTTGACGTTAACTGTGCTCTTGTCGAGCGAAACCAGCCAAAGAGCACCGTAGGCCCAGGAATCACCTTATGGACTAGCCTGAGGACCAAACTGAAGATCGATGCACAAAGTCTTTTTTAACATGAGAGAAGCTAAGATTGATGCTCTTGGAGCATAGAGTGTACTTTAACAAGGCCTTTTGTATGGGCCTTATATCTTCCTAAGGCTTGAATTGGTGTCACTTCTAATAATATAGGTTTCATTTCTAATAATATCTTTTTTTTTAATTGTTAAAGTGAGTCATCTCTATTTTTTTTTCTTTCTTATTGTATTCTGGAGGTCAGGCCTAGCCCCCCTCCGTTAATATACCATTTTGATTTTAAATTAATAAACTGATAGGAATTTATGCCAAACCCTCCATCATTAAGATGACTTCATATTAATTTATGGCTTCATATCCCAACAATTTTTTAATTTATTTAAATTTTTTTTAAAAAAAAATTATTAGGCCCTGATGGCAGGCACGATGGGCCGTGCTGTGCCGGCCCACCAAGGCCCGTCATGGGCCGTGCCGTGTCGGGCTCAAAAATTCTTTTCTCGAGCTCGGCACGGTCTGGTACTGTAGCAGTACCAGCACGTGGCCCAGTGCCTACCTTTAGCTACAACTAAAGTCAATTTTGACAGAGCGTTAGCCTGGACTTGGCCTAACTTACCCTACGCTATACACATTGGAGCCTCGGGTGGGGCATAGGCAAACCCAAAAACTAACCAATGTTGGTTCCTCCAGTTTCAAGTTTAGCCCAACCCATATAATTCAATGAAAAAGTTTTGGTTGCAGCATGGCCTGCACCAAGCACGATGATTCATCCGCGCACCAGTGATGCAGAATCCACAGGCAAGCCCCTCGGTGCAGGCTCATACGTGGGCAAATAATCATGCCTGATGTAGGCTATGCTGCTCTGTGAACGATATACAAAGACTTTTCTTAACCCAATACTTGGATAAGAAACGAATTCAAATCATTGGTCACCACATTATGTTACTAGATAACTCATGCAACGTGGGATTTATCTTTCATATCTTGGCATATTATCGTATAATGTGCGCCAAGCTAATGCTATGAACTATTTATAGCAATATATAGTTGTCTTGTACATTTAACTACATGCATGGCTGTATAAGCATGCATTGGACTTTCAACGCTCTTCTCAATAACTGTGTATTGCGGTATAGAGTTTTCTTCCATGTCTTTTATATATGTATATTTGGCTCTATAAATGCGCACAAAACTCTTGGCGCCCTTTCAACAATTGTGTATGTCTCTATATATCATTGTCCAGTACATGTATGGATGCATATGGTTATAGAATGTGCACGGGGCTTCCAGTGTCCTTTCAATAACTACATACATACATTTATGCGTAGTCTACATTTATGATATCTATATTTATGGCCAAATAAATGTGGATAAGACCTTTAGATAGTGTTTGAAATAGGGGATAAGAGGGGATATCCCCTCTTATTCCCAAAAGTCATAACTACAAGGGATAGCTGGAAATAAAGTTAATCAAAAGGATAATCCATGGTTAACCATGGGATATCTCCTCAATTTATTCCCTAGAGAATGCAGGAATAGCTGGTATCCCTCCAAATAAAAGTAAAAAAAAGTTATCCTATGGATTTACCTTTTTGCATTTGATATGATCAATGGGATAGTCAAGGAATATCCCTAGGGATAGCCAAAGGACAAACTCTATCCCGTGCACTTATCCATGAATAATATTTTTTCTATCAAACACTACCTTAATACCCAGCCCCTCTTGGCGACTGTATACATGGCCCCCTCAGTTGCCCTCTCAACGACTATTCTATAGATATGTATGTATACTGTATTTTGTATGTGATGATGAGTATTTCAATAAGCCAATTATGATGAGGATAGGTTGCAAAAGGAAAAGCCCATAAGTCGCGAGCTATTATCTAATTGGTTAAAATAAAGTCAAAGATTATACTATAACTAGCTAAATTTGATCAAGATTTTGTTAATCCATTCAAAATTCATAAGAGATTATGGGCCATCTCTTTCCAATAAGCCTAACCGTGGTTACAAGATTAACCCATCCCTAATACCTATAATAATATCCGATAATAGCTCCAGCATTAGATGTACCTGGATGAATTAATCAATCAAAATTTACCATGACATAGTCTAGTTGAAGTAGTGACCAAGAGATGAGGTTGAATGATATTCCCATGTGCTGCAATAGTGATGCACACTAGATGTTAGATTCTTTATGAGTAGGTGACTGATAGGATTGCGATGTTGTTGTTAAGACACCATGGCTATCAGTTTAATTAATCAACTTTTTAAGAAAATTAAAAATTTATAGAAAAGATGAGTTAGGTTGAATCCACAAGAAAGATAATATGTCGAATGTTTTGAAATCCTTGATTTAAGAAAATTAAAAGATCAGATAAACAAAATTACAAGTGCAAAACAAAAGAAAATATGTGGTATTAGGATTTATTATTTAGATTCTAGCATCTACTTGCAATAAAAAAGGACATAAATTTAAAGGTGCAAGAAAATAAACTTTATATTAATTGAAACCATAATCCCACTACAAAATGCAATTGAATAAAATAAAATAATAAAAAATGTAACAAAGACAAGAAATGGATCAGTGCAATCTCATCGGGAAGATGGTCGACGAATTTTCCTTCTTTCTTCGTACTTCTTGGAGCAAACCGTGCGCTTCTTCTTTTGGATCTTTAATCTTGAAAGTGAAATTAACTCGAAAATGGCATAGGAAGAGTACTCACCTCTAAGATACCCCACTCTTAGAAACCAACCCATAACCCAGGTAGTATCCACTACCCTATACCATTTTCTCTCTCTAAGATATCTTTTTCTTGTAGCCCAAGGATCCTTAAATAGAGAGGACCAGACAGACTCCTTCACTTGTGAAGGTTGGATTGGCTGCTTTAAACGGGTAAGATTTGTTAGTGTTAGTGGCCACATATTGCACTTAGAACGTACCTGGGGCTCCTCTGTATTAGACTCATCAGTTGTTCGATTAGGAGATAATGGACAGATGGATGAAGACTCAGGATCTTGGGATAGAGGGGAACAGTGGCTAGCTTGGCCAAGGAGATGGTGGATTGGTTGCTTCAATAATCATGTAGTTCTTGAATTAAATATTTTAAAATCAATTCTAGGCCTTTTCATATCCGATTCGCTTGTCGTTTGTGCCATTGGACTTCAAAAATCGAGCTCTTTACAATGACAATCTTCTTTTATATATTTGATATATAAAAGTATCAATTTGATATAAATAAATATAGTTTAATTATTAAATTAATGCCTTTATATATGTATATAATATAATTATCACACCCTCCAACCTAAACTTTGTTCGTCTTCGAGTAATGCAGGTGAATTAGCTATGTATACAAACTCATTCTTGAATTGAAAGTTGACTTAGGCAGTCCTAAAGGTAGCTGATACCTGGCCAAACCATTAAAGAGGTTCTTCATTGGATCACTGAGTCAACCTAATTAGTGGTTAAGTGTTGACCATAGAAATCTTTAGAGGTCTGCCTTACCATCTCCCCAACTTACTCTTTAAATCCTCTAACTTGGTTTGAGCCGGGTTTTTTTTTTTTTTTTTTTTTTGAGAAGTCTAATGCAATGTCTTGACCTTTTAAGTATTAGCATCCTCACCTTTTGACATAAACCACAATGCTTACTTAGGCTAAGGGGCCCGATTACTCAGTAGGGTGCTATTGCTTAACAGATCTCTTGACCTTCTCACCTTTTGATATGAACCACAATGCTTACTTAGGTGAAGGAATCTGGTTACTCAATAAGAGTTCAAGAAGAGCTGTGAGGTTAGATTGACTTTCTCTATATTTTTTAAAAGGACTTTTTTTATCTCAACATTTGCACCCCTACTCTTAATAATCAAATTCTTTATTGAGATAAGAAGGGAGAGAGTTCTGGAAGCACTCCCAAAATTTAACTTGGTCAACATCCTATCATTTGTTGGATTTTCTTAGTGATTTGCCCCCTTAGTATCTCTAAAACTATCTAGGTTGTTAATCAATCATTAATTAGGGTGCTTAATTAACTTCAAATCGAGATAAAATTTGGATACAAAACTAATTACTTCTGGTCATACTTGAGGACTTATTTAGATTAGTTGTTCTCCCCCCCCCCCCCCCCCCCCCTGCCCCCAACTTAATCGACATTTTCCTTAATGGAGAAGAAAATAAAGGGTATAACATGTAAAAGGGAATAGGAAAGAGTACACCTGAAGTGAATGTGCTTTGGGAGTTGAAGAGGGCTTCATGAAGTAGTGGGCTCTTATACTTCTATCTAAGTTCCTATAATAATACTAAAAGGATGAGGTCGTTGGGTTGCCTTCCAATTAGCGCTATGTTTAACATCTTCAGCCAGACACATAACAGCTTAGTTCAGTATGTATCAGTTATGGTTACTTGATCAATCATTCGATTTGATGATATTTCTTTGATGTATGGTTTATAATCGTTGACCATTTACCTTAAAAAAATATTCTGACCTAGGATCAAGAATCTTGACTGCATCGTGAGGAAACACTTGATTCACTATGTATGATCCATCCCATCTAAATTTCAGCTTTTCACAAAAAAATCAAAGCCTTGAATTAAATAACCATACTTGTTGATTAGGCTTAAAGGTCTTTCCAGAGTTGTGTTTATCAAGAAAGGATTTTATTTTCTCTTTATAAATACATGAATTTTCATAAGCCTCTTGCCTTAGTTCATCTAGTTCATTTAGTTGTAACATCCGATTAGAACCAGCTTGTTTCATATCAAAATTTAATTGCTTGATTGCCCAATATGCTTTATGTTAAAGTTCTACCAGAAAATGATATACTTTTTCATAAATTAGTCTATAGGGAGACATACCAATAGGGTTCTTATATATCCTATAGGCCCATAATGCATCGTCTAATCGTTCTAACAGTCTTTACGATCAGGCCTAATAGTCTTTTGCAGAATGTTCTTGATCTTTCTATTGGATACTCCACCTAGCCACTAGCTTGTGGGTGGTATGGTGTAGCTACCTTATGCGTGACCCCATATTTTCGTAGTAACATTTGAAACTGGTAGTTTGTGAAATGAATACCTCTGTCACTAATGATGGCATGTGGAAATCTGAACCTAGAAATGATATTCTTTTGAACAAATCTTATAACTACGTTATGGTCATTGGTTCGGGTTGCCATGGCCTCAATCCATTTAGAAACATAATCGATGGCCACCAAAATGTATTCAAAACCTAGGGTGGAAAGGTCCCATGAAATTAATTTCCTAGACATCAAAGATTTCAACTACCAAGATAGGGTTTAAAGGCATCATGTTTTTTCTCAAAATATTTCCTAAGGGTTGACATGTGGCACACTCTTGGTTATAAGTATGGGCATCCTTAAATAACGCGGGCCAGTAAAATCCACTTTGCAACACCTTGGTTGTAGTCTTTCTATCCAAGAAGGAATGTTTTTTTCGGCTGAATCAGAAGTCTACCCTGTGATGTCGTTACACTTTACCTTAACATTTTTTGTAAGGGTGTTGTAATTTTGTAACTAGGGTATCGTAATTGCAAAACTGGAATGTCATAATTTTCTTCCAGCCGATTTATCCTCGGGTGTTGTAAAGCTTTGTCTCAATATTTTTTATAAGGGAGTTATAATTTTTAACTAGGGTGTCATAATTGGAAAACTAGGGTGTCATAATTTGTGTTTGATCGATTTTCTCTTGGGATGTCATAAAGCTTTGCCTTAATATTTTCTAAAATAGTATCATAATTTTGTAACAGAGTGTCTTAATGGTAAAACTGAGATGTCGTAATTTTTTTCAGTTGATTTTCTCTTGGGATGTCATAAAGCATTGCCTTAACGTTTATAAATAGGGTGACATAATTTTATAACTAGGGTGTCTTAATTGTAAAACTGGTGTATCGTAATATTTTTAGGCCGATTGTCACGCCTAGACTAGGGGTTTTTTTCTAAGGCCCATGCTTGGCGTGCGGCACTTGAGGTTCCCCCTCAAGTCAACTCTTTCAACCTCACCCATTAAACCCTTAGACCATTGTGCACATCCCACGCATGAAACACAAGCACATTACGGGTTAATATCCGAACCATTATTGATCCCATACAACAAAGGATACAAGCCTCAAATGAGCTAGGTAAACTCTCCCTAAGTCTAGCACATTACGGGTTAATATCCGAACCATTATTGATCCCATACAACAAAGGATACAAGCCTCAAATGAGCTAGGTAAACTCTCCCCTAAGTCTACCCGCACTTAGCCTCTAAGTGCTGCCCACTCTCCCAACCCATGTGCCATGGCATGATCACTTACATATAGCCCAGCCCCTTGACCCATGTCCTCCACATCCTCATGGCTTGCGCCCATGTAGAGCGGTTGGTAACTGCTCGGGCATAACCGTCCAGTGGTTGTTGGTTGGTGCGCACACACGCCAAGTGTGCACGCCCACTTTCCTTCGTGGTGCCCCGCGTGGCACCACCTGGCCGCCGATGACTGCATGTGATGGGTGGTTGTTGTAATGGCCCGGCCCACTCTGCATCTGGCCCGCCAACCTCGCCTAGACGTGCGCCTATCGTGAGTCCACCCCGCGCATGCCTAGGCACAAGTCACCCAGCCGCTTGCCAACTTTGCCGGGTTGGGCGCTGGACATGTGCGCTGCATGCGTGCCATCTGGTTCACATTGCCCAGCCGCCCACCAACCTCATCGCATTGGGTGCCAGACATGCACGCCTCGTGCATGCCACCTGGACCTATCGCTTGCTATCTAGGCAGTTATGGCAACAACCTAGTTGTGCGCCTGACGTGCGCGCGCCCCGTGCACTCCCAAGCGCATGTGGCCCATGCGTTGGGCGGTTCTGGCACCCGCCCAGCAATTGCCCATGCCTTAGGCAGTTCTGGCAACCATCCAATTCATGGTTGTGAGGTTGTAACCGCTGTCCATGCTATCAGCCCACGTTCGCCATGTGCGCACATGCGTCCGTGTCTCCCGTGCATACTTTGCCACTCTGGCATCCTCGCCAGCTACTGCGCCCATGCCATGCTATCCTTGGCCGCCTTGCCAGCCCCACACAACCTTGCGCCGTGCGCGGCCTAGCTTGGCAAGGGCCCACCTGGCCCTGCCATCCGCGTGCGCTTTCCGCTCTCGCCACACAGGGGTTGCCCATTCTTGCATGAGGTTCCCATCCTGAGAAACCTTGCCTTGGCTGGATCGGCGCATGCGCCATGGTCCTTGGCGTACCATCCTTCATGCCGACCCCTGGCGATCTTGGCGCACCGCTCAACCTTGCGACACCCAGATCTCGGCATTCGTCCGACCCTTGGCCGTTCCGAATTCAGAGCTTCCAATGAGCCTGATTTCTTTGGTTAGGTATCAGAGCTAGTGTTATTCTTAGACTCAGTCATTTTGGCACACCCTCCTTCATCCGGCACAACACCAGCAACAAACATGCCCTCCTTCCTCCCAGCAGGTTCTAGGACCAAACCAGATGCAGGGGATCCAGCCGACATGCCTCCAACAGCCGGCACAACACTAGCAACCGACACGCCCTCCTTCCTCCCAACATGTTCTAGGACTGGATCAGATGCAGTGGATCACAGAGGTTGGCCAATCATGGGGAGTTGCTGATAAGCTATCTTCATTGGTACTTGCCATCCATCACTGGGAACCGAACGAGGACCAGTTCCAGTTTGGTTTGATGCAACTTGAGGTTTTCTCCTCAATTCTTAAGCTTGACCATTGGGGGTCTGATGCTACTGCAGAGCTGCCATCCAGGGACCGAATGTATCACTAACCGAGGAGGACTCTATTTCCGGCAATGACGAGCAGGTGCCATTGAAATGCATAGACCCACATCTGGAGCAAATCCCTTCCAGATGTTCATAGGCAAACTGTTGCTAGAAGGGAGATCGGCTTCCCCGCACCATGACTCCCGGATGGAGTGGTCTTCCCAAATCAATGCAAACGCAAACCCGGGCGAAGCCTCCCCTGTTCTTCTCCTTTGTTGATGAGTCGGAGAAGACGAAGTGGCCGGCTGGTGAAAGGATTTGTTGATGCCCGATCACTTTGAGTCGGCATCCTTGAGCGTTGGCCGTTCCTCCACAGAAATATCGGAGCCCTTCCTTTGTCTTCAAAGCCTGCAAGAAGTCCCACGGTCGGATATTCCGGCGGGGTCCCTCGACGCTCAAGTTAGTGCTCTGGGCAACAGCCGTGAGCTTGAGAAAGCTCGAAAGATAAAGAGAGAGGCTCAGAATGAGCGTGTTGAGTTTTTCGGAGTTACCTCTTCTTATCTAATTTATTTACCTTTATACTCTGTGTAACTTGCTTGAGAAGTTTGGGTTCTTGTCCTCTAGTGGGAATGGGTCACGTGGAGCCTTATGATGGACCATGACTTTTGAGGACTCATTTAGTCTGAGTGGCTAAAGTGTCATGATGACCGAGGACTTTTGGTGGGTGAAATGTCAGGGCTGACATCTGTGAGGCTCAAAATGCTGCCACTTGTCAAGACTTTTATGATAAATGATAACTTTCGATAAAGCTTACCTCTTAGTGGAATGTCAGAGCTACAGGCGCCATCTCGTTAGAGACAAATGACCACTTAATTATCTCATTAAAGTAAGTGGCCATAGTTTATTAATCCAGAAGATGATGTGATGAATAGTCTCTGTAGGGCCCACGTGTGTCTGAGCCGTACCCTTTCAATTTGGAAAGTCTCATATTCGTACTGCCCTCATTAATTAGACCTTAGTCTAAATCATGGACTGGGGCCGTCAAGGATTACCTGGAGGCCGCTAAGGAAGGGCCGTTAGGGACTTGGGTCCGGTGAGGCCGTTATCGACTGAGGCCGGGGCCGCCTAGGACCACTCGGGAGCCGCCAAGAACGATCTGACAGGGGCTGCCTGGGACCACTGTGGCCATCCAGGAATGCTCGGGGCTGTGCATGCATGAGTCCGGCTAGGATGCTCATGGCCGCCGTGAAGGGAGAAAGGCCGTCTAGGACGCACGTGGCAGGAAATAGGGGCCGCCTGGGACCACTATGGCCGCCCGGGAATGCTCGGGGCTGCCTGGGATTGCGAGGTCGTTTGATAGAGGCTATTGCGGAAAGGCCGGAGGCCGTCATGGAAGGGCCGGAGGCCGTCTAGAATTTGCCAGGGGCCGCCTAGAATGTTGGGGGCCCCTAGGACTAGGAACAGAAGGGGCCGTCTAGAATTTGCCAAGGGCCGCCTAGGACTGGGAACAGAAGGGGCCGTCTAGAATTTGCCAAGGGCCGCCTAGAATGTCGGGGGCTGCCTAGGACTGGGAACGGAAGGGGCCACTTAGCTAGGAGAAACTTTCGGGACCGTGACGGGTATCTGAAGCTTCATTACCGAAACTCCCTTACGTGCATGCATGAGGCCGTCCAAGCCGTTTCGGGGTCGCTGTGGCCGTTATGGATTTGAGGGAATCCGGAGAGTGAGGGACCTGGAGGCCTCTATGGACGGTATGGGCGAGGCAAAGGAGCCGGGGGCTGCCGCCTAGGATGACGAGGGAGGCCGCTTAGAGGGAGAGAGGCCGCTGTGGGGCCGACTAGAGAAAGAGAAGGGCCACCGTGGACTAAGGCCGGGTGTCGTCGTGGATGACGACTGGGTACCGCCACGGACTGAGGCCGGGTGCCGTCGGAGATTACTTGGAGGCCACCTTGAATGGGGCCACTGCAGCCGTTATGGAAGGCGGTAGGCCGTTGGGGAGTTTGAGGGAGTCCAAAGACCGCCAAGGATGGATCGGTGAGAGCGGCCCGGTTGTTCTCGGCCGCTGTGGAAAGGGATAGGGGCCGCCACAGAAGCCGCAAGCCGTCGTGGATGATTTGGCATGAGGCTGTCATGGACGACTCTGTCGTTGGAGAACGTAGAGCTAGGAACCTCTAAGAGGCCATCTACACCCATCCTTAATTAGTCTTATAATAGCATTTAATCCACAGACATTTCCTCTACTTAGCTAGGCAGTGGGTGGGCCGCTACCGGTGTTGTTTAGGCTTCATAGAACTTTATGAAATAGAGATTGTTGTGAAGATGGAGCCGCCGTCTAGGACCATCATGGGAGATGGATGCCTGGTGCCGCCCAGAATGGACGGAGGAGGCCGCTGGGGGGAAACCGCTGGGAAAAGCCGCTGAAGAAGACTCGGCCGTTGAGGTCGTTGAGGAATGTGGATGGGATGAGGTTGGTGTCAGAGTGGAGAGCCTAAGATGGGCTACTAGCACGTTCATGGTATTTTAGTATGCTGCATGCGATGATCAGT
This sequence comes from Calamus simplicifolius, assembly GCA_900491605.1. NCBI lineage: Eukaryota > Viridiplantae > Streptophyta > Magnoliopsida > Arecales > Arecaceae > Calamus > Calamus simplicifolius. Next base: position 2,258,989 of record UESW01004000.1, on the reverse strand, counting down.
CCATTTCTGACCGAGAGGTCAAGAGCGGAAAGAATGGGACGGCCTGGAGTTCTCCTTGTTCCGTCAGCTAAGCTCAGGGAGAGAGGGGAGGTCTGTCGAGATGGGCCTTTCTCCCCCTCTTGCCCTTCTCTTACACTCTCTTGTCAGGGCCATCAGACGTTATTTATTGTCTGCCATGAAGCACCTCACAAGGCTATTTAATAATTAAGACTTGTGGCAGCAGAGAGAGAGAGAGGGCGAGCGCTTGGGGATACCATAGAAGAAACCATCGTCTCAAGTTGCCGAGGGCCATTGAGGAAGCTGAACGGCTGGGAAAGACTGTTGAGAATGGCTCGACAGGTCCGTCCGTGGTCAACAGCCGAGCACGTACATGTCTCCCGTCTGAAGACAAATATCAGGAAAGACCGTTCAGGATCAAACTGCGTAGTTTTTTTTTATGGGCCTATTAACTAGCCCCATCAGATGCCCCCCACACTCCTCGAGCTTGTAGATCCTGTACTAGCCAAGTTGAAGGAGTGTAGAACTTTTCAAGTGATGTTAGGGGTAAATTGATTACTTTGTGCCCGTCACTTAAAGCAGCACACGCTAATTTTTGAGAGGATGTTCGTCAACTAGCTGCTGAGGCAAAGACAAAGCTGATGACACTTTCGGAGGTGACATTTGGTGCCGAGCTAGCCTCGGGTTCTGACGCCGACCGGAGTCGGGCTTAGGTGCCGAGCTGGTATCGGGCTTTCAGGGCCACCAAGACTACAGGATTTGAACCATCTCAGTGGTCTCGCATGCCGATCTGGGGTTTGACTTGGGGCCACTCAGAATCCCAAGTTTAAACCTTCGGGAGTTTCTTGTGCTGGCCCAGGGTGCCCATGCCCTTTTCGGATTAGATGTTGAGGCCGTTCGAAACCACCCGAGGGCAGGCTAGGGGCCAGACATGACTGTGGCCACCTAGAACCAGCTCGAGGGCCGGCTAGGGGCCTAACATATTTGTGGCCGCCTAAGACCAGCCCGAGGGCCGCTAGGGGCCTAACATACTTGTGGCCGCCTAGGACCAACCCGAGGGTCGGCTAGGGGCCAGACATGACTGTGGCCACCTAGGACCAGCCCGAGGGCCGGCTAGGGGCCTAACATACTTGTGGCTGCCTAGGACCAGCCCGAGGGCCGGCTAGGGGCCAGACATGACTGTGGCCGCCTAGGACCAGCCCGAGGGCCGGCTAGGGGCCTAACATACTTGTGGCAGCCTAGGACCAGCCCGAGGGCTAGCTAGGGGCCTAACATACTTGTGGCCGCCTAGGACCAGCCCGAGGGCCGGCTAGGGGCTAGACATGGCTGTGGCCGCCTAGGACCAGCCCGAGGGCTGGCTAGGGGCCAGACATACTTGTGGCCGCCTAGGATCAGCCCGAGGGTTGGCTAGGGGCCAGACATGACTGTGGCCGCCTAGGACCAGCCCGAGGGCCGGCTAGGGGCCTAACATACTTGTGGCCGCCTAGGACCAGCCCGAGGGCCGGCTAGGGCCAGACATGACTGTGGCCACCTAGAACCAGCCCGAGGACCAGCTAGGGGACTAACATACTTGTGGCCGCCTAGGACCAGCCCGAGGGTTGGCTAGGGGCCTAACATACTTGTGGCCGCCTAGGACTAGCCCGAGGGCCGCTAGGGGCCTAACATGACTGTGGCCGCCTAGGACCAGCCCGAGGGCCGGCTAGGGGCCTAACATACTTGTGGCCGCCTAGGACCAGCCCGAGGGCCGGCTAGGGGCCTAACATACTTGTGGCCGCCTAGGACCAGCCCAAGGGCCAGCTAGGGGCCAGACATGACTGTGGCCGCCTAGGACCAGCCCGAGGGCTGGCTAGGGGCCTAACATACTTATGGCCGCCTAGGACCAGCCCGAGGGCCGGCTAGGGGCCAGACATGACTTTGGCCGCCTAGGACCAGCCCGAGGGCCGGCTAGGGGCCTAACATACTTGTGGCCGCCTAGGACCAGCCCGAGGGCCGGCTAGGGGCCAGACATGACTGTGGCTGCCTAGGACCAGCCCGAGGGCGGCTAGGGGCCTAACATACTTGTCGCCGCCTAGGACCAGCCCGAGGGCCGGCTAGGGGCCTAACATACTTGTGGCCGCCTAGGACCAGCCCGAGGGTCGGCTAGGTGCCTAACATACTTGTGGCCGCCTAGGACCAGCCCGAGGGCCGGCTAGGGGCCTAACATACTTGTGGCTGCCTAGGACCAGCCCGAGGGTCGGCTAGGGGCCTAACATACTTGTGGCCGCCTAGGACCAGCCCAAGGGCTGGCTAGGGGCCATACATGGCTGTTGCCGCCTAGGACAAGCCCGAGGGCCGGCTAGGGGCCTAACATACTTGTGGCCGCCTAGGACCAGCCCGAGGGCCGACTAGGGGCCAGACATGACTATGGCCGCCTAGGACCAGCCCGAGGGCCGGCTAGGGGCCTAACATACTTGTGACCTTAGGACCAGCCCGAGGGCCGGCTAGGGGCCTAACATACTTGTGGCCGCCTAGGACAGCCCGAGCGCCGACTAGGGGCCAGACATACTTGTGGCCACTTAGAACCAGCCCGATAGTCGGCTAGGGGCCAGACATGACTATGGCCGCCTAGGACCAGCCCGAGGGCCGGCTAGGGGCCTAACATACTTGTGGCCGCCTAGGAACAGCCCGAGGGCTGGCTAGGGGCCAAACATGACTGTGGCCGCCTAGAACCAGCTTGAGGACCGGCTAGGGGCCTAACATACTTGTGGCCGCCTAGGACCAGCCCGAGGATCGGCTAGGAGCCTAACATACTTATGACCGCCTAGGACCAGCCCGAAGGTCGGCTAGGGGCCAGACATGACTTGGCCGCCTAGGACTAGCCCGAGGGCCGGATAGGGGCCTAACATACTTGTGGCCGCCTAGGACCAGCCCGAGGGCCGGCTAGGGGCCTAACATACTTGTAGCCGCCTAGGACTAGCCCGAGGGCCGGCTAGGGGCCAGACATGACTGTGGCCGCCTAGGACCAGCCCGAGGGCCGGCTAGGGGCCTAACATATTTGTGGCCGCCTAAGACCAGCCTGAGGGTCGGCTAGGGGCCTAACATACTTGTAGCCGCCTAGAACTAGCCCGAGGGCCGGCTAGGGGCCAGACATGACTATGGCCGCCTATGCCCAGCCCGAGGGCTGACTAGGGGCCTAACATACTTGTGGCCGCCTAGGACCAGCCCGAGGGCCGGCTAGGGGCCTAACATACTTGTGGCCGCCTAGGACCAGTCCGGGGTGTCTGTGTCTTTTGGGCTACCGAGGTCCTTTCAAAACCCTAAGGGGTGACCCAAGAGTTGCTGTGGTGGTACCATGCTCGAGAGCTTTTTACCCCGGAAGATGACCTGAAGGCACTTTGACCTGGCTCAGGGTCCTTTTTTGAAACCCCAAAGGGTGACCCGAGAGTCGCTGTGGTGGGACCATGCTCGGGAGCTTTTAACCCCAGAGGATGACCTGAGGGCACTTTGACCTGGCTCAGGGTCCTTTTTTGAAACCCCGAAGGGTGACCCGAGAGTCGCTATGGTGGGACCATGTTCGGGAGCCTTTAACCCCGGAAGGTGACCTGAGGGCACTTTGACCTGGCTCAGGGTCCTTTTTTGAAACCCCGAAGGGTGACCCAAGAGTCGCTGTGGTGGGACCATGCTCGGGAGCCTTTATTGATGGGGCGAAAATAAAACCGCTTCGGGGGTTCCGCGACCGGTCCGAGCGTTGACTTGGGGCCGCCGAGACTGCAGGGCTTGAACCATCGGAGGTTTCTCGCCCTGGTCCGGGGTGTCTATGATCTCGGGACCACTAAAGTCAATTTGAAAATATTTCGGGGGTTGCTCGGTCGGTCCGGGAGTTTGACTCCGAGCCGCCGAGACCATAGGACTTGAACCGCCTCGGAGGTTTCTCACACCGATCCGGGGGTGTCCTTATGATTGCGGGCTACCGGAAAACTACCTCGACGGTCGCTTGACCGGCCCTAGTGGTTTTTGAGAAATTGAATAAAAAACTTCTCTTTTCTTGTACAACATTGCCACAGGGGTTCAGCTCAGGGACACTTAGGACACAGGGCTTGAACCTCCGAAGGTTTCTTGTGCCGGTCCGGGGTGTCTGTGTCCCTTGGGCCGCTGAGGGGTTAGGAAGTCAAATAGAAATCTATTGGATTACATGAAAAGAAACTTTGTTCTCAGAGTGCGGTATACTTAGCTTTTGAGGCTTTTTGCCTTTGCATCGTGTTTGATGTCTGCATCGATTAAGGGCTTGGGAGCTTTCTTTGGAGAAATTAGTCTCCTGCTGCTGACCTGGGTACTTCAGCCCGCTAGTGGTCTGTCCCTCAGGAAATCGGGTTCACTGGAATGGAGGTGCCATTGTCCTCGCTTGGGCGTCATCGCTTGTCCATTGTTGAGGATGCTAACTCTTCCCTCATCAGATGCCCACTAGCATCATTTAGTATATGAGAGTTTTTTTCTTCTTCTGAATGCTGAGGCTCTATTACTTGCAGCCGCTTTGTTTCCTTACTCTTGGATGCCCTTTTTTTTTTGGACACTCTCCCTATTAGTTTCTTCTGTCGCAGTCACAGTATTGGAATTTAGCGACTTTTGGTTTCAGATTCTCGGTTTTTTGAAGTGGTGGAGAAGCTGCAAAGACCTTTCTCCGAAATCTGGTTTCCGTCCTCACGTAACTGGGAACAATCCTTAGAAACCTTCAATTGCTCAAAATCTTCTTCGACATTATACGTCTGGGGTAAATCCTTTGCAAGCTCTCCCACCTCCTCTACAAGCTTGTGTCTACGTACACATGATTTGAGCTCATCCTGCTTTCGATCCAGAGGCTTACGTCCTGACTCCTCTTTCATAGCTTTTTGCCCTTGCGCAGTGTTTTTCCTTTGAAGGAATTGGTCACCCTCAGTGCTGAAGTCTGAGAGTAGCAGGAACCGAATCCGCGAGAGGGCTCGGGCTCGGTTTGGCTCTTGGGTGCAATAGACAGGAAGAGAGAGAGAAATAGAGAGGGTTTTGGTAGAGTCAGTAGTCAAAGCCTTTTATCTTCATCTTTCACCTTGCATCAATTGCATCAACACCTCTTGGCCTACTACCACCAGAAATTAAAATGCCTACAAATGCTTGGAGTGATGGGGCATGGATAATGTCCTAAGTTCGCCCCTTTTTTGAAAATTATTCTTCTGACCATGTTGCAATCCACCTCTGGCTGATTGTTGAGCCTTTAATTGAGCTCCTCTGCCTACTGGTGCTGTTCATCTAGATGCTTCTTCACCTTAGGATTAGGATCTTTCCCAGATGGCTCAGAAGATGAGTAAGGACTGGAGTGGCAGCTTGAGCGGGGAGTAGGAGACTGCAATCTCCTGAAAGCTTCACAATGGTCTTTTGCTGCTTAGTGCGATGTGGATGCCCTCCAGCATGATTGGTGAGGACCTTCAGCATGTGCGTCACCATCATGGCTATTTTAGAGGGGACAAAGACTTACAGATCAGGGAGACAGAGCTCTCTTTCCTTTAGCATAGCCCCCCCTTCCTGGTGCGCCAATCTGTTGATGCCCGATCACTTTGAGTCGGCGTCCTTGAGCGTTGGCCGTTCCTCCATAGAAATATCGGAGCCCTTCCTTTGTCTTCAAAGCCTGCAAGAAGTCCCATGGCCGGATATTCCGACGGGGTCCCTCCGACGCTCAAGTTAGTGCTCTAGGCAACAGCCGTGAGCTTGAGAAAGCTCGAAAGATAAAAGAGAGGCTCAGAATGAGCGTGTTGAGTTTTTTGGAGTTACCTCTTCTTACCTAATTTATTTACCTTTATACTCTGTGTAACTTGCTTGAGAAGTTTGGGTTCTTGTCCTCTAGTGGGAATGGGTCACGTGGAGCCTTATGATGGACCATGACTTTTGAGGACTCATTTAGTCTGAGTGGCTAAAGTGTCATGATGACTGAGGACTTTTGGTGGGTGAAATGTTAGGGCTGACATCTGTGAGGCTCAAAATGCTACCACTTGTCAAGACTTTTATGATAAATGATAACTTTCGATAAAGCTTACCTCTTAGTGGAATGTTTGAGCTACAGACGCCATCTCGTCAGAGACAGATGACCACTTAATTATCTCATTAAAGTAAGTGGCCATAGTTTATTAATCCAGAAGATGATGTGATGAACAGTCTCTGTAGGGCACACGTGTGTATGAGCTGTTCCCTTTCAATTTGGAAAGTCTCATATTCGTACTGCCCTCATTAATTATACCTTAGTCTGAATCATGGACTGGGGCCGTCAAGGATTACCTGGAGGCCGCTAAGGAAGGGCCGTTGGGGACTTGGGTCCGGTGAGGCCGTTATCGACTGAGGCCGGGGCGCCTAGGACCGCTCGGGAGCCGCCAAGAACGATCTGACAGGGGCTGCCTGGGACCACTGTGGCTGCCCGGGAATGCTCGGGGCTGTGCATGCATGAGTCCGGCTAGGATGCTCATGGCCGCCGTGAAGGGAGAAAGGCCGTCTAGGACGCTTGTGGCAGGAAATAGGGGCGCCTGGGACCACTGTGGCCGCTCGGGAATGCTCGGGGCTGCCTGGGATTGCGAGGTCGTTTGATAGAGGCTGTTGCGGAAAGGCCGGAGGCCGTCATGGAAGGGCCGGAGGCCGTCTAGAATTTGCCAGGGGCCGCCTAGAATGTCGGGGGCTGCCTAGGACTGGGAACAGAAGGGGCCGTCTAGAATTTGCCAAGGGCCGCCTAGGACTGGGAACAGAAGGGGCCGTTTAGAATTTGCCAAGGGCCGCCTAGAATGTCGGGGGCCGCCTAGGACTAGGAACGGAAGGGGCCGCTTAGCTAGGAGAAACTTTCGGGACCGTGACGGGTGTCTTGAAGCTTCATTACCGAAACTCCCTTACGTGCATGCATGAGGCCGTCCAGGCCGTTCCGGGGTCGCTGTGGCCGTTATGGATTTGAGGGAATCCGGGGAGTGAGGGACCTGGAGGCCTCTATGGCCGGTATGGGCAAGGCAAAGGAGCCGGGGGCTGTCGCCTAGGATGACGGGGGAGGCCGCTTAGAGGGAGAGAGGCCGCTGTGGGGCCGACTAGAGAAAGAGAAGGGCCGCCGTGGACTAAGGCCGAGTGTCGTCGTGGATGACGACTGGGTACCACCATGGACTGAGGCCCGGTGCCGTCGGAGATTACTTGGTGGCCGCCTAGAATGGGGCCACTGCAGCCGTTGTGGAAGGCGGTAGGCCATTGTGGAAGGCCATTGGGCAGTTTGAGGGAGTCCAAAGACCGCCAAGGATGGATCGGTGAGAGCGGCCCGGTTGTTCTTGGCCGCTGTGGAAAGGGCCAGGGGCCGCCACAGAAGCCGCAAGCCGTCGTGGACGATTTGGCATGAGGCTATCATGGACGACTCTGCCGTTGGAGAACGGAGAGCTAGGAACCTCTAAGAGGCCATCTACACCCATCCTTAATTAGTCTTATAATAGCATTTAATCCACAGACAGTTTCCTCTACTTAGCTGGGCAGCGGGTGGGCCGCTGCCGGTGTTGTTTAGGCTTCATAGAACCTTAGGAAACAGAGATTGTTGTGAAGACAGAGCCGCCGTCTGGGGACCATCATGGGAGATGGATGCCTGGTGCCGCCTAGAATGGACGGAGGAGGCCGCTGGGGGGCACCGGCTGGGAAAAGCCACTGAAGAAGACTCGGCCATTGAGGTCATTGAGGAATGTGGATGGGATGAGGTTGGTGTCAGAGTGGAGAGCCTAAGACGGGCTACTGGCGCGTTCATGGTATTTTAGTATGTTGCATGCGATGATCAATCCATTTCTGACTGAGAGGTCCAGAGCGGAAAGAATGGGACGGCCTGGAGTTCTCCCTGTTCCGTCAGCTAAGCTCAGGGAGAGATGGGAGGCCTGTCGAGATGGGCCTTTCTCCCCCTCTCGCCCTTCTCTTACGCTCTCTTGTCAGGGCCATCAGACGTTATTTATTGTCTGCCATGAAGCACCTCACAAGGCTATTTAATAATTAAGACTTGTGGCAGCGGAGAGAGAGAGAGGGCGCGCGCTTGGGGCTACCATAGAAGAAACCATCGTCTCAGGTTGCCGAGGGCCATTGAGGAAGCTGAACGGCTGGGAAAGACTGTTGAGAATGGCTCGATAGGTCCGTCCGTGGTCAACAGCCGAGCACGTACATGTCTCCCGTCTGAAGACAAATATCAGGAAAGACCGTTCAGGATCAAACTGCCGTAGTTTTTTTTTTTTATGGGCCTATTAACTGGCCCCATCAGCATTGATCTTAGAATGCCATCTATCCAGAATTCTATCGGCAAATTAGGCAACCAGACCCAAAGCAAGGCAGATGCCAAAGAATTCGACACCGAGATGAACTTAGATGACCATTCCGTGGTGGCTATCGATTGGCCATTGACAACCAACAGTCTCCCCAACACCATTTTCTTGGCGTTAGGATTAGAGAATCGAAAAATGTAATACTGTTGAGCAAGACACATAGCTCCAACCTCGCCGGCGACACCAGTTCTATGAAATTCTCTTATAATTACATTCGATGGAATCCAACGATGGTTGCTACTCGTAAGGAGGGCCTGATTCTCCCAGCAACTGACCTCCTCTTCCAAGGCTGCTAGTGGTACTTGGATCACTTTCGAGAAGCTTAGCTCTAGCTCCACCACTTTCGCCGGAGAAGGTGAAGAAACGATCCAAACAAATCGGGTATTCACTACTCGTCTTCCCGGCATCTGTCCCTACTTATCTTGATCCGTTGCAATAGAAGTAGGGGGGACAGTTCCTTCCATCATCCAGTGAGGTTGGATCACCAAAGGCAGTGAAGTTCGCTGAAGATCAAGAAAGCAGCCACCGTAGCTCGAATCTTAAAGCACACACTGGTTAGGACACACGAGAGCACTCAACGTTTCCTTTTCTCCCTCTCCTTTAAACAAGAGCTGGCCATGAAACTTTGGACGACGTAGCTGTTAGAGTGAATGATTCTAATTAATAAAAAACATACCTTTCCGTGTAAAAAAGCACCGTACTTGTTGGGTATATAACAGAAATAATTGTTAACAAAAATATATGATCAATACATTTAAATAATTTTATTAATAATTATTTACTAAAAATATATTAAAAAATGAATAATTGGTGAGGTGAGACACATAATTAGCTACACTGTATGTTTTTCTAGTAAAGATGTTCTTTCGATGTAATATTTTTCAATCCGTTTGATTTTTTATTAAGCACGAATCACAGAGTTATCTATGATTATTCAAATGTATGCAACTTAGTAAAAAGTTAAATTTTAAATAAATTAAAAAAATAAGTAAAAAAAATGTGATAATAAAAAATAGAAAAGTATAAAATTTCTATTGTATTAATAAAACTTTCGATTCCTATAATCTTAACATAAAGTTACCTTCATTTTATAGGGAAGCAATGGATGAAGCAATGAATATATTTTATGGTTATTGTTTGACCATAAAAAAAGTGACCAACGCAAAGGATGCAGCTGATGATCGCATACACTATAGTATTTTAGATCTGAAAATGTGATACACCCCTAAGTAATCTCATCTAGATATTATATTCTAAGTTGAAAAAAAAAAAAGGTTAGATGAACTGAGTTGAGTTGTATATTATATTCTACATGTTTTACAATTATAATAAAAAGAATGATGTATTGTTTTTAGGATTTATTTAGATTAACTAATTATTAAACTACTGTAGCAAAGCCTAGCTAGCAAAAAAAAAAAAAAGAAAGAAAAGCGAAGTTGAACGTTTGGCAGAGGACCCTTTTACCGGCTCTAGATTCAGGTAACCAAAGAAGCAGTCTAGGCGTCCAGCACCCAAAGCAAAATAAAGGTCAAAACAACCTTTATGGGGACACAAAAAGCGGCAACGGACATTTGGAGACAGCATGCAGTTAAAATTCCAGCAAAATTTGTGAATTATGTTGAATTTCTTGACATGTCATACATCGATACAAAAATTTTACGTGATGGGGCCCTTTTCTACGTTTCCACTTTTTCCCTCGCAAGATGAGTGGACTTGGTTCCAGGTTCTCGAAAGTAGTCACAGTACCTCTCTGGTCCCAGCATTTTCTAAGGAACATGATAGGAATGCCCCAAGCAAGATTCAAATCATTCGGAGCCTTTTCTTAGTGAAAATGTTTTTAGGTTTCAATAATCATCCTGATAGCAAAGACAATAGTCGATGGAAAGCAATTTTATTGAGCAAATTTCGGAGCAAAGTTGACCTGGAACAAGGCACAATAAGACAATATGATGAACATCACATAAGAGATGGTGGATTGGGGGCACCATATGAAATCTAACGCACCCATTGTTGAGCATTGGATCTCAACTTGCACCGTCCTAACCACGCCTGCAATATTTTTCCACGCATTGCATTTGTGATTCAAGATGTACTTTTTCTATCATACTTTTAATGATACATGAATGATGCTGGAAATAATAAAAAATCGAAGGATATGAAAGCATTAAGTAGGAACTGAAGGCATAGAATATATATAGTGTTAAACGATGGAGACAGCTCTTGAATGCCAAAATGTTTTTTTTTTTTTTTTGGTTACAAACGGGCGATCATATAAATATAGAATGAGTCAGCCCAGAAGCATCAGAAATTAAAATCTGCTGAAGGAGAATAGGACATGGGTCGCCTGGCTTCCAGTTCCAAGGACCCGCATGTTGAGCAGCAAACGATGCCACCCAGTCCGCCGCCGAGTTAGCCTCACGATAAGTGTGGCGAATCTGGCAGAATCAAGCTCCCGCATCATAGCTCAACAGTCCCTCAAAATCGGATTTGAGGAACCATCTATACAACTCTCCTTTGATAGCCAAGAAATGACAGTCATAGAATCCCCCTCAATCATGATCTTGGGAGCATGGAGGATCCTCACAGCAAAAGAGAGCCCTGCCCAAGCAGCACCAAGCTCCGACAGAGGAACAGTAGAGTCCAGGGATCCAAAGCCTCCCGCAGCCAAAAGATCTCTCATCGGGCCCCGAATGATGAAAGCAGATCCAGCAGCTCTGTCGCGGACGCTCCTATCAAAGTTAATTTTGACATACCCTGGAAGGGGTTCCCAAGAGACGAAAACCGTACGATGGTTCGCTGTCGAGACATCAGGGGATCCCCAGAGGCTAGAGGAATCAAAATTAACACCATGAGAGGCACGGGCACAATCCAAAGTCAATGATCTAATCTGCCTTATAATCCTGTGAAAGAAAAACCTGTCTTGAATGCCAAAATGTTACCAACTCCTCCATGCTGGTACTGGTCCAATCAAGGCGAATGGCTCGTACTTGGTCTGTTCTATTAGTATATATACTTAATTCATTCTATCGGTATATCAAACCTGTTTCTCTTTTGATTGGACCAATACTAGTGTACAATAGTTAAATGACATTTTGGCATTTAAGAGTTGTCTCCATTTGAATGTATGAATGGCTAATTAAGGATATATTTATTCTTATTATTATTATTTTTTTTTTCATCTTGGGCATGAAGGGCGAAATAACCTCCTCCTCTGTCTCGAAAACAGAATTTCCGCGCACCGAATGGAGAGGACGGGGTGGACGGCGACCTCACCTCGCTTGCGCGTGGGAGACCATCTTTTTCTGTGCGCCATTGATGGTGGTGCCGGTGGTTAGGTCCTCCGTGCCTTTGTCGTCATTATTTGGTTTCAGCGTCGTAGCAGGTGGAGTTGGTGGTAGTTAACGAAAGCCAGAATAAAACAAATCATAGTATTGAATTAAATACATACCAAATGGTTCCCACAGCATAACTGATTTCTTAGTAGATGCATGGATGAATATTGTCCATGTGTTCAAGAACAAAAGGAAAATATTAAATTGAAAAGGAATGAAAATGATATCCAATTAGACCCAAAACTTAGGAGAGTGAGAAAATTTTTGAAGTGCTTGCTGATTGATGCACAGGAAAAGTTTGACAATATTCTCACATATTAAACCCATTTTCCTAAACTACCAAATTTTGGCCTCCCTTTCCGTGTGACAAGCCGAAAACCCCACTTATCTCTCAAAAAATTAATGATCAGAGAATCTTCTCTCAGAAATAATTACGGGCTGAGGAAAGAATTTTAGATGGATTTTCAAATAATGGCACAAGAACTATGAAACTTTATAATGGCATGCACGAGCATGATAAGGTAAAATCAAAGACTTCGAAGAAGTTTGTTTGGTTTGAAGTGGAAATGTTAGATTTTTAATTTAACATTGGGCTTATATATGAAATAATTATGTGTTGCGGACTGTCAAATAAGGTTAAGCCCAATTAAAAGTGATCAGCTAAGGTTTCAGTGATTTGGGCTTTAATGTATCTGATTAGGTGTGACCATTTAATGTATAGAGACCGAAGGGGTTATTTCTATTTTTATGATGGGCTAAAATAGAAATACCAAAAGATAATGATGATATATATATATATATATATATATATATATATATATAGCGGTTATGGTCCCTGGATCGCACGTACGATCTTCTTCTCTGAATCCGATCATCAGAAAGAATAGTCTAGAGAAAATTCTAAAGGCTCTCTGGGAGTACGTGTTAATCTGGAAGGCCAACCGCAGGACTCTGAAGAGCAATCAAGTAATATGGATTCAGGTACGCTTTCGTTTATCGATTATGGAGTCTTGATGATTAAACATGAATGATTCTTGGGCTTCATGGTGATGGTCTTCACCAAAAGGTTCAGATCTAATTTCTAATAATTGGTATCAGAGCCCCTATTCATGTTGAATCATTAAAAATTTTTCGATAATATGCATTGATATTCGTATTTGTGCATATGTTTCTTTGGTTTTATTCTGCATCATGATATTAAGAGCGATTTTCGCTGCATCGTAAGTCTCACGCATCCTCTTCATTTTTTAAAAGACAGATCAGATAACTTTTATCTTGATAAGATAAAGTTAAATTTTAACATAATTAAATTTATATTTAATTTTAAATAAAAGAATTCATCGGCAATGCATTCAATTCATTGGAATTTTTTTCTACTGAATTTTTTTTTTCAAATGCATTGCCTTTCCCGAACGAGTTGCCTTTGTTGGGAATCATGTTGCCTCTTTTCTATGCAATTAAAAAAAAATTGAGGTTTTCCCTTGGCTTTGAGTTCTACAATTTTCATGGGAATAGCGGAGTAAAAGGGCGCATGCAATCTTGGAATTCTGCTGGAAATCTGGCCATTTGGCCATTTTTTTGTGTGAACCAAATCCTCGTTGGGATATGACAAACCTTTCGAGTTCCATGTTTCGTATGAATAAAATAGATGTGCTAATCTATTTCCACTTTTCGTTGTGAAGAATTGGATGGAAATCTGGATAAAAATCTAGAAAATCTTTCCAGAAATCTGGTGGTTGGATATCTCAAACCATGGGATAAAGAAAATCGAAAGAAAATCATGGGAATAACAAACTTGGGCATTGGAGTTGTGTGAAGGGTTAAGATTGCAATTAACCGCTTTATGGCCTCTCGCAAATTTTTCGGGCTTTTAGCACCTCAAGCAGGGCTGGTAGGAATTTTTTTTTATTGGGATACCGTGCCTCCACTATTTCGTGGGTTTCCAAACTCCAAGGGAGTTCGGTGGCACCAAAGGGGAGCATTTAATACATAGAATCTTGTTTAATGCATGACATTTAATGCATGGAAGGGAATTTGTTATCTATGGCCAGTATTTTAGGCTTCCAATATCTCATGCGAAATCGAGGAAAAAGCAGAACAATTCAGCATATTTCGTTTGATGAGCATGAGCAACCTCTTTCTGTATGGTTTAATTGGTTCCATAAAGCAAAGCTTTATCCATTAGGATAAATTATTTTTCTGTTATAAAGATTGAGTTGGAACCATAGAATAACATATTGTTATTTTTTTAAAAAAGGTTCAATCAAATTCAAATTAATGGTATTTTTATGCCTAATAAATTTGTCCATCATTCTAATACGAACTAATTGAAACAAGATATTACCAAAGTGACCTCTCTTGTATAGATGGCTCATGAAGGATGTTGGATGTTGAGTATGTGTATGTTTCATGCGGTTATTAATCGGCCCAAAGGAAGGTTAATCCTGACCGAACTACACATATGTGTGATGGTAAACATGTAATGATTATAAGGATTTACATGTGAGTAATAAGTCGATCCAAAGATAGATTTATTATTTGACATGCATTATTGTTAGTGTTTGATCATTACAACAAGAGTACCACTAGCAGTTAATATTACTGTCCAAAGACATGATATTAATGTTGCACTGGGTATCTTGAGATGGGATTTACCATTAACTTGAATTTATTGATATTTGGTGTTAATTATTTTATGAGCATGTTATTTATGTATTGCTTTTATTTTACAGCTAATGTTGCTACTATTTCTGCTAACCTCAATTAAGTGGCGGTCCTTAATGATAATAACTTCAAGGGCAGGGATAAAGGCAAGAAAATAAAGAATAAGGCTGCTAAGGGTCCAACAAAGAAGAAACAAAATCAGGATAAAGATAGTTATTTCTTCGGTAATAAGTTTGGACACATTAAAAATGAATGTTCCAAATTTCATGCATGGCATGAAAAGAAAGGTACATTTCTTAATATGGTCTGTTTTGAAGTCAATATAGCTTTAGTACCCAGAAACACTTGGTGGTTAGATTCTAGTGCTACTACTAACATCAGTGTTTCAATAGAAGGTTGCCTAAGCTACCGAAGGCCAACTAATGCTGAAAGACGCATTTATACGGGAGATGGCAAGTCAGTAGATGTGGAGGTAATTGTGCATTTTAGATTGTTATTAAGTTCTGGTTATTATTTGGATTTGAAAGACACTTTTGTAGTACCGTCATTTAGATGGAATTTGGTTTCTATTTCAGCTTAGGACAAATTAGGATATTGTTGTTCATTTGGAAATAGTCAGTTTAGTATTTGTTAAATTCAAATATTATTGAAACTGGTTCTCTTATGGTGTATGACAATCTATATTTGCTTGATACTGTTGCTTCTTATAATGAAACCCTGAATATGGAATCAAGAGGTACTAAGCATAAAATTTGCAATAAAAATTTAGGAACATTATGGCATAAGCGATTAGGTCACATCTCTAGAAATAGAGTTGAACGACTTGTGTGAGATCAAATTTTGGATTCTCTTAATTTTACCGACTTTAATGCCTGTGTTGATTGCATTAAGGGCAAACAGATCAAAACAAAGAAATTGGGTACATATAGAACTATGGAAGTCTTAGAGTTGATACATACGGATATTTATGGACCATTTTCTACACCTTTTTGGAATGGTCAACAATATTTTGTATCATTTATAGATGATTATTCAAGATATGCATACATATTTCTTATTCATGAAAAGTCCCAAGTTTTGGACGTGTTCAAATCATTTAAAGTTGAAGTTGAGCTTCAACTCAGCAAAAGGATTAAAGGAGTTAGATCTGACCGTGGTGGTGAATATTACGGTAGATATGACGGATCAGGTGAACAACGTCCAGGACCATTTGCCAGATACCTAGAGGAGTGTGGAATCGTTCCACAGTATACCATGCCAGGGTCACCTAGCATGAATGGTGTAGCTGAAAGACGAATCAGGACTCTTAAGGATATGGTAAGGAGTATGATTTGTCATTCTACCTTACCAGAGTCACTCTGGGGAGAGGTACTAAAGATAGCAGCCTACATTCTGAATAGAGTACCAACTAAAGCAGCTGTCAAATACCTTATGAACTTTGGATAGGACGAAAGCCTAGTCTAAAGCATTTTCATGTTTGGGGATGTCTAGCTGAGGCAAGGCCTTATAGGCCACATGAAAAGAAATTGGACTCCAGGATAGTGAGTAACTATTTTGTTGGGTATTCTGAGCGATCCAGGGGTTACAAGTTTTATGAACCCAAATCAAGGATAATTTTTGAGATGGAAACTGCAATGTTCTTTGAGGATATTGAGTTTGGGGGGAGAAATCACTACAAGAAAAATAAAATATTGCGACGCCCAAATGCGTCGCAATTGCGTCGCTAAACATGCTATTGCGACGCAATGATGGCATCGCTCATATGTCCATCGCAATATCCATTTATTGCAATTGCGTCGCAATATTGCGACGCATCCAAATGCGTCGCTAAATTTAAAATTAATTTTTAATATTTAAAATTATTATTAAATATTACGACGCACTCAATTGCGTCGCAATATTGCGATGCATTTAGTTATGTTGCAATATTTAATAATAATATTTTTGATATAATAGCGACACAATTTGATTCGCTAATGCGTCACAAATAAATTTTTTTTAAAATATTACGACGCAAGGTCATTGCGTCGTAATATTTATTAAAAATATTTTAAATATAATAGCGATGCAATTTGAGTCGCTAATGAGTCGCTATTAATTTTTTTTATTATTGCGATGCCAGGTCATTGCATCGTAATATTTAATAATAATATTTTAAAAATATTAGCGATGCAATTTCAGTCGCTAATGCGTCGCAAATTAAATTTTTTAAAAATATAAAATATTAAAAATTAAAACGGTTAATACAATTTCGTTAAATTTAAATATTGATAGAAACATTCTTCACTCATATTGATCCAAACAACAATCAATTTCTAAAAATAATTCATATATTAAAATTTTAAAGTTTTCATGTACAACATAAAAAAAGAAAAAAAATACATCAAGAATCTGAGCGATCACATGGAGGCTGTGGAGGCTGAAGATTCTGCGACAAGCGGCAAACCATATCCCGTAAATAATGCATCTCATCTCGCATGTCTGCAATCTCCTGATCCCGGCCTCGCATACGATCCTCGAAATCCTGCTCGACCTCCTGCCGAACCTCCTCTGTAATAGATCTGCGAAGGTCGTGTAAACGCTCGGGAGGAATATCACCAGAAACTCGCGAGCTGGAGGCCTGATGGGGAAAATATGTAGAAGCTCTAGTGCCCAGACCATAGACCCTGCGGTCTCGCGGCTGGGCACCAACAGCCTCCAAAAACACACGCCGACTCTCCTCTGCTGAGAGTTCGACGGGCGTCTCCCTATCAGTAGAGTCGACCTGCGATGCCTGGGAGCGAAGCTCCTCGACTCGTGTCTTTAAATTATGAAATCAACAATAAATTAGTTAATAAATTCCTCGAAATAAAATTTTAGAAATTAAACAGATACTACATAAATCTAATTTCTTACCGCAATCTCCTGTGATCGCGTGTCGACCCAGGAACCGTCCCTCCTGGTGTGTGTCGTCCTGAATAGACGAAACTCACCAGGATCTCTGCCCTCCTGCTCAGACTATAACATTAAAAAAATGATATTAATACAAATATTTGTAAATAACTAAAATAGTAATTAAAATATTTATGTTTTCTTACCATACACCGTCTATGCTACTGAATCAAATGGAGCCCAAAGTATGGCGGGAGAGACCCGTGCTAGGACCGCCCTTCTCAGATCGGCAGTTCGTGCTGGCTGATGCGGACCTCCTGCGCCAGCCATCGGACTGCCAGGCCTGCTGCCACTCGTACCAAATACCCTCTGGCATGTACGCAGGACGCTGACCCGATGACCTCCAACGATGAAGCATATCGGAGTATCGGCGTCCCGTCAGAGCCTCCCATGCTGCCCTAATGGCATCATGACTGGCAGGATCCCACGTAAACTTTTTCTGCATTAAAATAAATAGTTAGTTTATGAATTTATTAAGATTAAGAAATTTTATATCAGTGATAAATTGTATTTAATAAGTTTACCTAAAACTCAGAAAAATAAAACTCCCTCGTGGCTGGAGATACGTGGCACCAATCGTAGCCACTGGGATCTGCACGCCTCTGAAATACGGTGCTGATGTGGCTGGATACATGATGCTGCTCAATGAATCTGTTAAAAAAATGCATGTTTATAAGTAATTGACTTAAAAATATAAACATATATTTTTAATTAGTATATACTTACAGCCCCTGAGCATCAAGTCGAAGTACGGTGCGACCAATGGTGGAAGAACTCTCGGAGGTATGTGCCGATCGGCTATATGGTAATACTGCTGGAGATATCGAAGGCTGTGCGACTGCCGGAGATCCAAACTCTCCATCTTCGATGCTCATGTGATCTGATGTAGTAGGGCTACGTCCCTGCTCATTCCGTCTGTCGTCGGTAGATCTACCTCTGCCCGTCATACTAAAAATACTAAAGATTCACACAATTAAATTACGATTAATGATTGACTATGTAAAAATACTAAGGATTGCAGTGGCTATTGACGGGATATCCACGACTTACAATCGATCTAATTAACAACCCTAACCATTAAATTTAAGGAGATAAGACAGAATAGTGATTTGCTAGCCAAAACAGGGAACTAGTCGTGGTCTTACCTAGCAGTGATTCCACTACCACCGGCAACGGGGAAAGCAATGGTAACCCAGAGATTGTACCCAGTGATACTCGATCTTGCTTCAGAGCGACAGAGATTCAGCCTACCGACGAAGAACTAAAGAGACGAAGAGGGAGAGCTAGGAGGAGGAAGAGGAAGAGAATGAAATTGGTTTGCAAAAGAGGTTCGGCCTCAATTTACAGTGGCCGCCTTGTCCGCTACGGCCGAAGAAAAAATGGGGGGCCCCCCGTTACCATTTTTTTTTTTTTTACAGTGGCCTGGCCACCGTGGCCAGGCCACTGCCGGCCATGGCAGCGACCGTGGCTGGAGAAGACGGCCACGGCAGCGGCCGTGGCTGCCTTGTCCGGCTGCGGCTTCGGCCGTGGCCGGAGAAGACAAAATGGGGGGGGGGGGGGTTTCCCCCTGTTACCAATTTTTTTTTTACAGTGGCTTGGCCACCGTGGCCAGGCCACTGCCGGCCACGGCAGCGGCCGTGGCCGGAGAAGACAAAATGGGGGGGGTTCCCCCCCCGTTACCATTTTTTTTTTTACAGTGGCCTGGCCACCGTGGCCAGGCCACTACCGGCCACGACAGCGGCAGTGGCCGAAGAAGACGGCCACGGAAGTGGTCGTGGCCGCCTTGTCCGGCCACGGCCTCGGCCATGGTCGGAGAAGACAAAACCCCCGTTACCATTTTTTTTTACAGTGGCCTGGCCACCGTGGCCAGGCCACTGCCGGCCACGACAGCGGCCGTGGCCGGAGAAGACAAAATGGGGGGGGGGAAACCTTTTTTTTTTTTACAGTGGCCTGGCCACCGTGGCCAGGCCACTGCCGGCCATGGTAGCGGCCGTGGCCGGGGAAGACGGCCACGGCAGCGGCCATGGCCGCCTTGTCCGGCCGCGGCCTCGGCCGTTGCCGGAGAAAACAAAATGGGGGGGGGGCCCCTCCCCTGTTACGAAATTTTTTTTTTTTTTACAGTGGCCTGGCCACCATGGCCAGGCCACTGCCGGCCACGGCAGCGGCCGTGTCCGGAGGAAAATTATTAGAAAAAATTTTTTTGTAAGAGGGTGGGGGGGCATACCTCGGTCGAGAGAAGACGCCGGAGTTGGAGGAGAACGCCGTGGAGCCGGAGCACCATAGGGGGGAGCCGGAGCAGCGAACGTTGGGAGCCAGATTTTTTTTGGGGAGGGCGGCGGCTAGGTCAAGACGGGAAAGAAGAAGAGGAGGCCGGCCGACTGTATATATGGGTAATTAGCGACGCAATTAATTACGTCGCTAATTGGTCGCAATATTTTTTTTAATTTATTATGTATTAGCGACGCATCAATGCGTCGTTAATCCATCGTTAATTTGGCTTTATTATAATTTTATGAAAAAAATAGCGATGCAAATAATTGCGTCGCTAATGAGTCGCTAACTTGGCGCCAATGTTTGATGGGAAAATTATTTTTATTTTTTAGGAATTGCGTCGCTAAGGCATCGCAATATTTTTTTAATATTTTTAATTGATAAAATAATAATTTATGACAATAATTGCGATGCATACAGTGCATCGCAATAATTTTTTAATATTTATAAATGATAATATTTATAATTTATGATAATATTGCAATGCATAATTTATGTCGCAATATTTTTTAATATTTTTAATTAGATATATTTATTTAAAAAACATTACGATGCAAATTATGCATCGCATATTATATTTTTTTATTTATTAATACTAAAAAAATCATATTTACTAAAAATAATAGCAACGCATACATGCATCATAATATTTATTTATTTTTTCTAAAATGCATCGCTACGGCGTCGTATATTTTTTTAATAATTATAAATGATAATATTTATAATTATGATAATAATTGCGATGCAAAATTACGTCGCAATATTTTTTTAAAACTTTTTGATTACATATGTTTATTTAAAAAACATTGCGACGTAACTTGTGCGTCACAATATTATATTTCTTTTATTTATTAATACTGATAAAATTCATATATACTAAAAATAATTGCGACGCATATATTGCGTCGCAATATTTATTTATTTATTTTTTCTAAAATGCCTCGCTACGGCATCGCAATAATTTTTTAATATTTATATATGATAATATTTATAATTTATAATAATAATTGCGATGTAATTTTATGTTGCAATAATTTTTAATATTTTTAATTACATATATATTTAAAAACATTGTGATGTAAATTTTGCATCGCAATATATATTTATTTTATTTATTAATACTAATAAAAATCATATTACTAAAAATAATTGCGACGCATACATTGCGTCGCAATATTTGTTTATTTTTTTTCTAAGATGCGTCGCTACGGCGTCGCAATAATTTTTAATATTTATAAATGATAATATTTATAATTTATGAAATTAATTGCGATGTAAAATGCATCGTAATATTTTCTTAAACTTTTTAATTACATATATTTATTTAAAAACATTGCGACACAACTTATGCGTCGCAATATTATCTTTTTTTTATTTATTAATACTGATAAAAAATATATTTACTAAAAATAATTGCGATGCATACATTGCGTCGCAATATTTTATTTTTTTCTTCTAAAATGCATCGCAATAATTGCGACGATCCGACGGTTGCGATCGATCCAAGCCATGATCGATCCCGATCGGCGATGTTCCGATGGTTGCGATCGACCCAAGCCATGATCGATCCCGGTCGGCATCGACCTATCTCGGACCATCGCGATCGATTGGATCGGCGACGATCTGACGGTTGCGATCGATCAAAGCCATGATCGATCCAGGTCGGCGACGATCCGATGGTACATCTGATTGATCGAAGCCATGATCGATCCCGGTCGGCGATGATCCGATGGTTACGATCGATCCAAGTCATGATCGATTCCGGTCGGCGATGATCCGACGGTTGCGATCGACCCAAGCCATGATCGATCCCGGTCGACGATGACCTATCCCGGACCATGGCGATCGATCGGATCGGTGACGATCCGACGGTTGCGATCGATCCAAGCCATGATCGATCCCGATCGGCGTCAACCTATCTTGGACCGTCGCCATCGATCGGATCGGCGACGATCCGACGGTTGCGATCGATCCAAGCCATGATCCGATCGGCGATGATCGATCCGACTGTTGCGATCCATCCGATCGGAGACGATCTGACGGTTGCTATCGATCCAAGCCATGACACGATCGTCGATGATTGATTGGACCGTTGCGATCAATCCATCGGCGATGATACGACGGTTGTGATCAATCCAAGACATTATTTCGACCGGCGATGATCGATCAGATCGTTGCCATCAATCCGATCGAAGACGATCCGACTGTTGCGATCGATCCAAGTCAAGATCCCGATCGGCGATGATCGATCCGATGGTTGCAATCCATCCGATCATTGACGATCCAACGGTTGCGATCGATCCAAGCCATGATCCCGATCGGCGATGATCGATCCGATGGTTGCGATCCATCCGATCGGTGACGATCCAATGGTTGCGATCGATACAAGCCATGACCCCGATCGGTGATGATCGATCCGATGGTTGCGATCGATCCAAGCCATGATCCCGATCGGCGATGATCGATCCGATGGTTGCGATCCATCCGATCGGCAACGATCCAATGGTTGCGATCGAACCAAGCCATGACCCCGATCGGCGATGATCGATCCGACGGTTGCGATCGATCCAAGCCATGACCTCGATCGGCGATGATCGATCCAACGGTTGCGATCCATCCGATCGGCGACGATCCGATGGTTGCAACAGATCCAAGCCCTGATCCCGATCGGTAATGATCGATCGGACCGTTGCGATCCATCCGATCGGAGATGATCCGACAGTTGCGATCGATCCAAGCCATGACCCCGATCGGCGATGATCAGTCAGACCGTTGCGATCCATCCGATCGGTGATGATCCAATGGTTGCGACCGATCCAAGCCATGATCCCGATTGGCGATGATCGATCCAACGGTTGTGATTGATCCAAGCCATGACCCTGATCGGCGATGATCGATCCGACGGTTGCGATCCATCTGATCGGCGATGATCCGACGGTTGTGATAGATCCAAGCCCTGATCCCGATCGGCAATGATCGATCGGATCATTGTGATCCATCCGATTGGAGACGATCCGACGGTTGCGATCGATCCAAGCCATGATCCCGATCGGCGATGATCGGTCGGACCGTTGCGATCCATCCAATCGGCGACGATCCAATGGTTGTGATGGATCCAAGCCATGACCCCGATTGGCGATGATCGATCTGACTGTTGCGATCGATCCAAGCCATGATCTCGATCGGCGATGATCGATCCGATGGTTGCGATCCATCCGATCAGCGACGATCCGATGGTTGCGATCGAACCAAGTCATGACCCCGATTGCGATGATCGATGGTTGCGATCGATCCAAGCCATGACCCCGATCGGCGATGATCGATCCGATGGTTGCGATCCATCCGATCGGCGATGATCCGTTGGTTGCGATAGATCCAAGCCCTGATCCCGATCGATAATGATCGATCGACCGTTGCGATCCATCCGATCGGAGATGATCCGACGGTTGCGATCGGTCCAAGCCATGATCCCGATCAGCGATGATCAGTCAGACCGTTGTGATCTATCCGATCGGCGATGATCCAATGGTTGCGATCGATCCAAGCCATGATCCCGATTGGCGATGATCAATCCGACGGTTGTGATCAATTCAAGCCATGACCCCGATCGGCGATGATCGATCCGACGGTTGCGATCCATCCGATCGGCGATGATCCGATGGTTGCGATAGATCCAAGCCCTGATCCCAATCGGCGATGATCGATCGGACTATTGTCGATCCATCCGATTGGAGACGATCCGACGGTTGCGATCGATCCAAGCCATGATCCCGATCGGCGATGATCGGTCGGACCGTTGCGATCCATCCGATCGGCGACGATCCGATCGTTGCGATCGAACCAAGCCATGACCCTGATCGGCGATGATCGATCCGACGGTTGCGATCGATCCAAGCCCTGATCCCGATCGGCGATGATCGATCGGATCATTGCGATCCATCCGATTGGAGACGATCCGACGGTTGCGATCGATCCAAGCCATGATCCCGATCGGCGATGATCGGTCAGACCGTTGCGATCCATCCGATCGGCGACGATCCAATGGTTGTGATCGATCCAAGCCATGACCCCGATTGGCGATGATCGATCCGACTGTTGCGATCGATCCAAGCCATGATCCCGATCGGCGATGATTGATCCGATGGTTGTGATCCATCCGATCGGCGACGATCCGATGGTTGCGATAGATGCAAGCCCTGATCCCGATCGATGATGATCGATTGGACCGTTGCGATCCATCCGATTGGAGACGATCTGACGATTGCGATCGATCCAAGCCATGATCCCGATCAGCGATAATCAGTCGGACCATTGCGATCCATCCGATCGGCGACGATCTAATGGTTGTGATCGATCCAAGCCATGACCCGATTGGCGATGATCGATCCGACTGTTGCGATCGATCCAAGCCATGATCTCGATCGGCGATGATCGATCCGATGGTTGCGATCCATCTGATCGGCGATGATCCGACGGTTGCGATCGAACCAAGCTATGACCCCGATCGGCGATGATCGATCCGACGGTTGCGATCGATCCAAGCCATGACCCCGATCGGCGATGATCGATCCGATGGTTGCGATCCATCCGATCGGCGATGATCCGACGGTTGCGATAGATCTAAGCCCTGATCCCGATCGGTGATGATCGATCGGACCGTTGCGATCCATCCGATTGGAGACGATCCGATCGTTGCGATCGAACCAAGCCATGACCATGATCGGCGATGATCGATCCGACGGTTGCGATCGATCCAAGCCATGACCCCGATCGGCAATGATCGATTCGACGGTTGCGATCCATCTGATCGGCGATGATCTGACGGTTGCGATAGATCCAAGTCCTGATCCCGATCGGCGATGATCGATCGGACCGTTGCGATCCATCCGATCGGAGACGATCCGATGGTTGCGAACGATCCAAGCCATGATCCCGATCGGCGATGATTGGTCGGACCGTTGCGATCCATCCAATCGGCGATAATCCAATGGTTGCGATCGATCCAAGCCATAACCCCGATCGGCGATGATCGATCCGATGGTTGCGATCGATCCAAGCCATGATCCCGATCGACGATGATCGATCCGATAGTTGCGATCCATTCGATCGGCGATGATCCGACGGTTGTGATCGAACCAAGCCATGAACCCGATCGGCAATGATCGATCTGACGATTGCGATCGATCCAAGCTATGTGCCCGATCGGCGATGATCGATCCGATGGTTACGATCCATTTGATCGGCGACGATTCGATGGTTGCGATCGAACCAAGCGATGACCTCGATTGGCGATGATCGATCCGATGGTTGAGATCGATCCAAGCTATGACCCTGATCGGCAATGATCGATCCGACGGTTGCGATCCATCCGATCGGCGATGATCCGACGGTTGCGATAGATCAAAGCCCTGATCTCGATCGGCGATGATCGATCGGACCGTTGCGATCCATCCGATCGGCGACGATCCGATGGCTGCGATAGATCCAAGGCACGATTCCGATCGACGATGATCGATCGGACCGTTGTGATCTATCCGATCGATCACAACTGTCGGATCATCGCCGATCAGTATCATAAAATATTATATAATATAATTATATAATATAATTATATATAATATTTTATAATTATATTATATAATTATGTTATAATTATGAAATATATATATAATATTTCATCATTATATATATTAATTTTATTTAAAATAATTGCGATGCAACTAATGGGTCGCTAAATTAAAAAAAAATTTCTTTTTAGGTTTATTACGTCGCTAATGTATCGCTATTTAACATAATTAATTTTTTAAAAATATTGCAACGCATTGGGTTGCGTCGCAATTTTTTTATTTCATAATTATATTTAATAAAATTTAATTTTATTTAAAATAATTATGATGCATTTATTGCGTCACTAAATAAAAAATATTTTTTTTTTTTGGTTATTGCATCGCTAATGCGTCGCTATTTAACATAATTTAATTTTTTAAAAACATTGCGACGCATAGGGTTGCATCGTAATTTTTTAATTTTTTAATTATATTTTATAAAAAATTTATTTAAATAATTGTGACGTAGTGCGTCGCTAAATTAAAAATAATTTTTCTATTTTTTGATTTATTGCATCGCTAATGCGTCGCTATTTAACATAATTAATTTCTAAAAAAACATTGCGATGCATAGGGTTGCGTCACAATTTTTTAATTTCATAATTATATTTTATAAAATTTGATTTTATTTAAAATAATTACGATGCAATAATTGCATCATAAATTAAAAATAACTTTTCTAATTTTCTGGATTATTGCATCGCTAATGCGTCGCTATTTAATATTATTTTTTTTTAATACATTGCGTCGCCAATTGTTGCATCGTAATATTTTTTTTCTATTTATATTTTAAAATTTGATTTTATTTAAAAAATTTACGATGCAATTGATGCGTCACTACATTAAATAATTTTTCTAATTTTTTGGTTTATTGCGTCGCTAATGCGTCGCTATTTTTTATAATTAATTTTTTAAAAAATATTGCGACGCACAAAGTTGCATCGCAATATTTCTTTCTCATTTTTTTATTATATAAAAACTTAATATAAAAATATTGCGATGCATTTTGGCATCGCAATATTTTAAAAATATTTTTTTTGGATCTCCTGGTATATTGAGTCGCTAATGCGTCGCAATATTTTGTTGTCACGGAGGCATCGCAAATTAGTCGCAATGTTAGCGACGCAATAATGCGTCGCTATTTCAGGATTTTTTTGTAGTGAATAAAGTTAGAAACTTTATCTTTGAGGAGGTACAAACTTAACAACCTCAAGAATAAGTGCATCAAGAACAAGTGCCTTTGCGGCGATCCACTAGAGAAAGGAAGAATGCTATTCCGGATGATTATATAGTGTTTATTCAGAAATATGAGGAAAATAATAGCGTGATAGAAGATGATCCTATCAACTTCCTTCTAGCCATACAAGGTTCTAATTCAGGAAAGTGGATTGAAGCAATAAAAGAAGAGTATAAGTCTATGCAAGATAATAAAGTTTGGGAACTTGTCCCATTACCAGAAGGAGTGAAACCCATTTGTTGACGCCGAGCCACCTTCCTTGAAAACGGGGGTCCTCCTCGCCGGACTCCTGCAAGAAAAGTCCTCGGAGACCGGATGTTCCGATGGGGACCCTCCAACGCTCAAGTCAGTCACTCGGGAACAGATAAGAGTTAGCTAGCAGAAGAAAGCTAGAGAGTTAGGGTTCAGGGATCCTTTCTTCATTGTAAATGTGAGCTTTTATACCTGTTCAAAGATCTCCCTCCCTCCATGCTTCCAGAATGTTATCGATTTCATGATATCCTCGTCCGATAACGGACAAAAAGGAGGGGCTGACAATGATAGGCCATATTGTTATTGTGCATCAGAGGTGTCCTGCTTGATTTGCTACTCAGCCAATACGATATCATGCGTGTTGGGTGGCTATGGTTGCACCAGGTGCACACCGTTATGAGGTATGGCCACATGCAGCCACAAGCAAGCGGTGGATCGTACTCCGTAATGGGATATGGCCATACGTGGTTGCAGGCGAGTGATGGATCACATACCGTAACGGGGTATGGCCATACACTGTTACGGGTGCATAGTGGGCCATACGTCTTAATGGGGCATGGCGACGCACTATAGCAGGCGAGTAGAGGGCCACGTGGGCATGCCAGGTGGCTCGCAGCTATAAGCTGGCCTCGGAGGTTGGCCTCAGAGGTTGGCTTCGAAGGTTGGCCTCGGAGGTGGGCCTCGGAGGTTGGCCTCGGAGGTAGGCCTCGGAGGTGGAAGTGGGACGCCGTCAGTATCCTTTACCATTAACCCTGACGGTGCTTGATCAGCCATATCAGATGCCCCCTCGCCCATAAGACGGAGCGGGTCCACCCTGGCGAAGTGAAAGGGGTGTCACCTCCCCAGTGGCTGATCCCCGTTCGCTGCCAATTGCCCCCGGTCACGTGTCTTTGGATGCTGCGATAACTTAGCATGGACGACTTAGGGGATGTGAAGGGGCAACCGCTGCTATCCGTCCGATCTGCCGCGAACGCCCTCGAGGCGGGGTTGTCCTTATGAAATTCGTGAAAAGCGGCCGCCATCATTGCCATCATGGCGCTAGCGTCAGCGGTGTCCCATCATTGGCCGGAGGCAGTTTGTTCCACGCGCCGGATGCCTACCGAGGCGGCCCAGCCTATAGCGGGAGTCCGCGTGGCTGGAAAATCGAGGCGGGACGATTTGAAACTTGACAAAACCTGAGCGAAGGCTGAATACTCATCATTTTACTTCAGTTATCTTCTTCCTCTGGTCCTTTGCTCCCTCTGCAACCTGAGAATCGCCCCCGCCATTTCTTTCTCCAGGTTAGCCCTCTGTCCTTCCTGATTCTCCCTTCCTCTTCCCGAACTTTCGTCATGGCTTCCTCACCATCCTGGACTTCTTCTGCTCCCTCTGACAACCTCTCCCTCGAGGCTTCGTGCCTCTTCATCTCCTTCTTCATGGTCTTCCAATCCGAAGGACCATCTTCCTTTGTCCCAACGACCGGTTGTTGCCAGGGCCCCTGCAAGGGGACGCTCGGTGGTGACCAGCCGGGCCCCGGCGAGGAGGTGCCAGACGGCGGCCGACGCTTCTTTGAGGGCGGGGGCGGAATCCCCGGAGGGGACTGCCTCAACAGTAACGGGTTAAGACTTAGCCAAAATTAGGGCCCGTTACCAGGTACCCTGAGATGTCGGACTCTTCCTTCCGACCCCCGATGACAGGATGGTCTCCTCCCGGCCCGGTAGAGTGGCCATTTACGAAATTTCCCTTAGGTTAGGCCTTGTTTACCATTTCATCCCTTTTTTATTAACCTTTTGGACTATTACTCTTTGACTCCTGCTCAACTAGTCCCAAACTCCCTTCGGACCGTTTGCGCCTTCCTTATCCTTTGCCACCACCTCCAAATCACCCCCCGACTCTCTCTCTTCTACTGCTTTTACACCCTCAGGCAGCAGAGGGGTTGGTGGCTATTCCAGCCCGACCCGTCGGGTCCTCAAGCTTCTTCTTCCTACCTTGGTCAAGGAATGGAAATCCCATTTCTTTTTTTGTTGACCTTGATCAAGTTAAGTCCCGGTGGGGGGATCCCGACCTCCGACCCAACATGAACTCCACCATCCTCCCAGGAGACCAAGAAGCGCTGGGGCAACTGTTGACTGCCAACATCCCCAGATACACTTGCTTTTGTCGGAGCATAACCTCCAGTTGGCGGGCCTCACCACACAGAGTTGTGAGTAATAGACGCCCCAGCACTTAGCCAAATTGCCCCTCCTCCTCCTCCTTTTTCTTCTCTCCTTTTTTTTTAACTCCGACTGATGCTGTGCAGCAATGAAGCCTCCGACTGCCATGGTCAAGAAGGCCGCAGTCAAGAGGATGAGGGCTCAGGGTGGCCCGAGCGAGGGGCAGTAGGCACCGGCCCCCAAGCGCCTTACTGTGAGACGTCCCCATCGACCGAGTGGCACGAGCCTCCACCAGCCCGGAGGTGGACCTGACGGCTGACACCCCACCAAGGGGGTACCGACCGAAGGGGCGACAATGGAGGAGCCGGCGACAATGGAAGAGCTAGCTACGACGGAGGAACCCCAAGCTCCTAATGAACCTGCCCCAGCCGAAGTAGACAAAAGTTGGGGGGAAGGGCCATCAGGGGCGGCGAGCCTGCCCCTCGAGCAGATGCCGGCGAGCCGCCCTCCGCACGCCGAGCAGGGCCGGGCCAATCCCTCATGGTTTTTCTTTGATAAACGATGGGCATCGAGCTGAACAACTCATGTCCTACGTCGTTCAGCCTGATATTCAAGAGGAACTCCGAACCCTGGGGGCGAATAGGTTCTTCCGGAAGATCTTCTCAGCTCTCATTCGAGTAAGTATTTTTTCTTCTTGCCTTTAGTTTAGTGCACTTAAGCAATTTGCATAGCTGACACTCTGAGTGCAGGTGACCAACTCCGTCGTGCTTGCTGGGAGGCCATCAGCGAGGGGGAAGCTGTTGCCTGCCAAGTCCAGCAGGATGTCGAGGATGCCCAGGCCCGGGCCGGGGCTGCGGAGAAGGCCTTGGAATTGGTAAGGGCCGAGTGCGCCGATAAAATAAAGGAGGCTGAGAGCAGAATCGAGGCCAAGGTTGACCAACGGTGGGCGGCGCTCAACCAGCTCACAGAGGCTGAGGGCGCAATTGAAGCCTGAAACCTCCATATAGCCGACCTGAACTCGGCCATTCAGGAGGTCGAGGACTGGGGGAAGCAGGCTGAGGAAGAGGTGAAGGCCATGAAGGTCGAGGGCGACAGCAGCCTCTCTGGTGGCGGAGAAGGAGGCCCGAGTTGTTGAGGTAGAGGCTGCTGCCGAGGCTAGAGTTGTCGCGGCCGTGGAGGAGTTTAAGGCATCGGAGCACTTCACCCACGAGCTGGTTGAAGCTATTGCCGATTTCTACGTCCAGGGGTTCGTCGATGCCAAGAAGAAAGTTGCCCGAGTCTTGAACCTCCCCCAGGTCATGGACATTGGCCGGACCCAGATTCCGATGAGGCCTCAGATGGCGAGCCTGTGGCCGGACCTTGATTTTGCAGTTCTTCATTTTTTTTTTGTACCAAGTCCGACTTGGTCGGCATTTTGTATACACTAATGTTAATGAAGTATAATTTTTCATCAATGAAAATCCAAACCGTGATCTCTTCTCTGAGTCCTTGAGTTGCTGACGTAGGACCCCTGAGGGCTTCGTCAGCACCGAGGGGCTGCTTTTATTTTTCATGCAACTTTAACTTAGTCGTATAGGGCTGGACCCCTTTGGGAGAGCCAAGGGAGACGGGTCGTGTTTGCCCCTCGGGGACCCGGGCTTCCAGACACTGATGAAACGTCGAGCTTGGGCCGATGAGGATGACTTGGACTTCAAAGCATCGATGGAATATCGGTCTTGGATTACCAAGGATGACTCGAGCTTTTTGAATCCAATGGTACATCGGTCTTCGATGCCAATGGTACATTGGGATTTTTGTCGAGAGACGATGGTACATCGGTCTGCTAGTGGTACACTGGGCTTTCCATGCCAAGTCTGGCCTCGAGCTTTTTAAATCCGATGGTACATCGGGTCTTCGATGCCAATGATACATTGGGCTTTTTGTTGAGAGCCGATGGTACATCGGTCTGCCAGTGGTACACTGGGCTTTCCATGCCGAGTCTGGCCTCGGACTTTTTGAATCCGATGGTACATCGGGTCTTCAATGCCAATGGTACATTGGGCTTTTTGTTGAGAGCTGATGGTACATCGGGTCTTCGATGCCAATGGTACATTGGGCTTTTTGAATCCGATGGTACATCGGGTCTTGATGCCAATGGTACATTGGGCTTTTTGTTGAGAAGCTAAGATGCTTAAACCTCTGTTTATTAGTTTCAAGTGTGGGGTGGGAGCCCCAAGATAATACAATCACAAAATTCCATGTAAAGAAAGAGATGCTACTGATAATACCGACGGAGGTTATCGGCGTTCCGCATCCATGGGAGGGTTTCCGTCCAGCTCTTCTATTTTGTATGCTCCGTGGCGGAGTGCCTCGGTGATCCGGTAGGGTCCTTCCCAGTTCGGTGCTAGGTTGCCCCCTTCCGTCGGTTTTGAGATTTCAGCTCGACGAAGGACGAGGTCCCCCAGCCAAAAGGCCCTTGGGTAGACATGAGCATTGTAATATCTAGCCGCTCATTGTCGGTAGGCTGCCATTCGGAGTCGCGCTTGGTCCTGCACCTCTTCCACCAGGTCAAGGTTGGCCCACAACTGGTTCGGGTTGTCTTCCTAGCTGTAGGCTTCCACTCTGGGGCTCGGGGCACCGATCTCTACAGGAATGACTACTTTGGATCCGAAGACGAGGCTGAAGGAAGTTTCTCTGGTGGGGCCCGAGGCATTGTGTGGTAGGCCTATAGCACATTGTGGAGCTCCTCCACCTATCGTCCTTTGCAGTCATCTAACCGGGCTTTCAGTCCTTGGAGAATGATACGGTTAGTCACCTCGACCGCTCCATTGGTTGAGGATGCCCTGCAAAGGTGAACCGCTAATGGATGTTGAGCTTGGTGCAGAATCCTCGGAAGGGTACGTTGTCGAACTGCCAGCCATTGTCGGTGACCAGAGTATGCACAACCTGAACCGACATATTATGGACTTCAGAAGAAAGCCCTCACCTTGCCCTCGGTGATCTTGGCAAGCGCTTCAGCCTCGATCCATTTAGTGAAGTGGTCGATAGCCACCAGTAGGAACTTGCATTGGCCGGAGGCATGAGGGAATGGGCCCAAGATGTCCATCCCCCACTGGGCAAAGGGCCAAGGTGCCGCCAGTGGGGTCAGCTGAGATGTCAGCTGCCGCTGGATGTTGTCATGATGCTGACAACTATCACACTTCTTGACAAGCTGGTCGCGTCCTCCCTCATGGTCAGCCAATAATATCCCTGCTGCAGGGCCTTGTACGCCAGGGCTCTGCCCCCCAGATGACTCCTGCATATGCCTTCATGAATTTCTTGCAAGATATAGTCAGCTTCAGTAGGCCGATGCACTTGAGGACTGGATATGAGAATGATCTTCGGTAGAGCTTCCCATCTATCATCAGGAACTTCGGGGCATGTCGCTTGAGCTGTCTGGCCTCGGCCGGGTCTTATGGGAGGATGCCGTCAGTGAGATATTGGACATAAGCGTCTATCCAGGAAGGCTCCTGCTCAACCGGCATTGCCTCCTCCACTGCCGCTTCAGTGCTTGGGACTTGCAGGTACTCCACATACTTCCTTCCTAAGGTCCCATCGACCGAAGTGGCCAAGCGGGACAACGCATCAGCCCTGGCATTGTACTCATCGAGCCGACGCTCAGCTGGCGAGCTATCCTGCCGTCAAAGGACCCCTCCCTTGAGGAATCCGAGGAGGGGGAAGAGCGGCGACGATGCTGACGAAGGTGCTCCGCTCCCTTCCCATGCCGCCGCCTGGGAGATGCACTATCGCGGCGAGAGGGTGATCGGGGTCTCTTGGAGGCTTTGCGGCAATGAGGCTTGGGCGAAGCGCTGCAGTGGCAAGCTTCTCGGGCAGGGGACCTCCTCCGGAAAGAGTGCTGGCTGGGTTGGATGACTCCTAGCACTGATGGGAGGGGCCCGATTGCTGCGCAGCCACCACTTGGTGCTGCAGGCCTTGGACCGCCGTTGCCAAAGATTGGACTTGCGTGGCGAGGACAGCATGCCGGTCTTCTTGAAGCTGCTGCGGTGGTGGTGCAGGGACGTCGGCTAGGGGAGTTGAGGGGCCAACCGCCAGCGGATCAGCCCCTTAACGCTGCCCCCCAGCGTGACTGGTGGAGACCTCTCGCGCACGGGTTGTCACCATTTCTTGAGAGCTCGGGAAAGAGAAGTTGTCGCTGACAGGTTCGAAGCTTTTCTCTTCTTTCCCCCCCTACCTGGCGCCAATCTGTTGACGCCGAGCCACCTTCTTGAACACTAGGGAAAACGGGGGTCCTCCTCGCCGGACTCCTGCAAGAAAAGTCCCTGGAGACCGGATGTTCCGGTGGGGACCCTCCGACGCTCAAGTCAGTCACTCGGGAATAGACAAGAGTTAGCTAGCAGAAGAAAGCTAGAGAGTTAGGCTTCAGGGGTCCTTTCCTCATTGTAAATGTGAGCTTTTATACTTGTTCAAAGATCTCCCTCCCTCCATACTTCCAGAAGGTTACCGATTTCATGATATCCCCGTCCGATAACGGACAAAAGGGAGGGGCTGATAATGACAGGCCGTATCATTACTGTGCGTCAGAGGTGTCCTACTTGATTTTCTACCCAGCCAATACGGTATCATGTGTATCGGGTGGCCATGGTTGCATCAAGCGCGCGCCGTTATGAGGTATGGCCATATGCAGCAACAAGCAAGCGATGGATTATACTCCATAATGGGATATGGCCATACGTGGTTACAGGCGAGTGATGGACCACATACCGTAACGAGGTATGGCCATGCACTGTTACGGGTGCATGGTGGGCCATACGTCTTAATGGGGCATGGCGACGCACTATAGTAGGCGAGTAGCAGGCCACATGGGCATGCCAGGTGGCTCGCAGCTATAAGCTGGCCTCGGAGGTTGGCCTTGGAAATGGAAGTGGGACGCCGTCAGTCTCCTTTACCATTAACCCTGACAGTGCTGGATTAGCCATATCACCATTGGTTGCAAATGAATTTTTAAGACCAAACGGGATTCAAAGGGTAATGTGGAAAGATATAAAGCTCATCTTGTGGCTAAAGGCTATACTCAAAAGGAAGGGATTGACTTTAAAGAGACCTTCTCTTCAGTTTCATCGAAGGACTCTTTTAGGATAATCATGGCTCTTGTTGCACAGCATGATATGGAACACCATCAAATGGATGTCAAGACGGCGTTTCTCAATGGAGACATTGATGAAACAATTTATATGGTGCAACCTGAAAACTTTGTGTTAGGAGACCCAAAGAAAATGGTTTGTAAATTGACAAAATCCATTTATGGGTTAAAGCAAGCTTCTCATCAATGGTACCATAAATTTCATAAAGTAATTCTCTCATTTAATTTTGAAGTGAATGCAGTTGATGATTATGTGTATCATAAGTTCAGTGGGAGTAAATACATTTTTTTGGTTTTGTATGTGGATGACATTTTGCTTGCCACAAATGATATAGGCATGTTGCACGAAACCAAGAGATTTCTATCAAGCAATTTTTAAATGAAAGATCTTGGTGACGCCTCCTTTGTATTGGGAATCTAGATACATCGAGATCGTTTTCAGGGTATCCTTGGATTATCACAAAGGAGCTATATCGATAAAGTACTTAAGAGATTTGGCATGCAAAATTACAAACCAGGTAATACCCCTGTCGCTAAAGGAGATAAATTCAGTATTAATCAATGCCCAAAAGAAAATCTTGAAGTTGAAGAGATGCAGAAGATTCCTTATGCTTCGGTTGTAGGGAGTCTAATGTATGCTCAAGTTTGTAGCATCCGGATATTGCGTACATTGTTGGAGTGTTAGGCAGATATTTAAGTAATCCAGGTATGGATCACTAGAAAGTAGCCAAAAGGGTTATGAGATATCTGAAAAGAACAAAAGATTACATACTCACATATAGGAGATCAGATCATTTTGAGATCATTGGGTATTCTGACTCTGACTTTGCGGGATGCCAAGATAATAAAAGATCCACTTTGGGTTATGTATATCTGTTAGGTGGTGGAACTATTTCTTGGAGAAGTGCAAAACATACACTCATAGCTTCTTCTACCATAGCAACAGAATTTATAGCATGTTATGTAGCATCCAATCATGGGATATGGCTGAAAAATTTTGTTACTGGGCTACGCATATTGAAAAAAATTAAAAAACTGCTAAAGTTTTTTGTGACAACAAGTCAGCCGTATTGTATTCCAACAACAATAGGAGCTCGATCAAGTCAAAGCACATTGACATTAAGTTCCTGGTTGTAAAGGAAAAAGTACATAGTGGTCAGATTTCTATAGAGCATATAGGGACAAACTCCATGGTTGCAGATCCCCTTACAAAGGGTGTGCAGCCCAAGGTCTTTCATGAGCACACTGCTCACATAGGCGTTATAGAGCATGACGATGCTTAGATTTAGTGGGAGTTTGTATTGCTTCTATTTTATGCTTTATGTTGGGTTTGTACACACTTATGTGTTTGGATATTTTCTGATCAAAATAAAGTATTTCATTTAGTTCAGTACACTCTGTACAATTATGTTAAAGTTTTGATCTCGCTCAAGTTTAAGAAGGACCAGTTAGAAATAGCATGTTAAGATCACATTACATGTAATTTTCATGCTACACATCCACATCATGATCCATGTCATTCAGTTGTATCAACATACGTGACCATTGATGGGTCGAATTATGATAGATATAACAAAGGCCGCTTTGATCCTATGTTGGTATGGTTGATGGACCGGATTGGTTATAAATACATTTCAGTAATGACAGTAAAATTGAGTTCATTTGGTTATTTTTGCAACATAATTATAAGGTTACACATATAGCCCAGTGGGAGATTGTTGGATTTTTAATACAACATTGGGCTTATATGTAAAATAATTATGTGTTGCGGACTGCCAAATAAGGTTAAGCCCAATTAAAAGTGATCAGCTAAGGTTTCAGTGATTTGGGCTTTAATATATCTATTAGGTGTGACCTTTTAATGTGTAGAGACCTAAGGGTTATTTCTATTTTTATGATGGCCTAAAATAGAAATACCAAAAGATAATGATGATATATATATATATATATATATAGTGGTTATGGTCCCTGTATCGTACGTACGACCTTCTTATCTGAATCTCATCATCAAAAGAATAGTCTAGAGAAAATTCTAAAGGGCTCTCTGGGAGTATGTGTTAATCTGGAAGGCCAACCGTAGGACTCTGGAGAGCAATCAAGTAATATGGATTCAGGTACGCTTCCGTATATCGATTATGGATTCTTGATGATTAAACATGAATGATTCTTGAGCTTCTTGATGATGATCTTCATCAAAAAGTTTAAATCTAATTTTCAACACTGGATGGCTCCAAAGAAGTATATGATTCATCTCATTTACATGTTATATGATTCATTTTGTTCTCATTTGCGGTTTGGTTGGAGGATGCTTTTCAGAAAGAACCCGACCATATTGGCCATCATTTTCAACGCAGTCAGCAGGGGACTCTTTACTTAAGTAAAAAAAAATTACCTACAGGACAAAAAGCCGCACTCCAATGAAAATAGTATTCTTAGGAGCTGAGTTATGGTTCGCCTAATCATACCTCTTGGCTTCTTTCCGGGAAAGTTTACATGATTTTGTTTCCATAGGTACCATACTTCGGATTTTTAACCATTTTGGATATATTAACGTGATACCCAGTCAGCAATTGAAGAGCAATGGGAGAAGCTTTTTCAATCTAGGATCAATCAAAATTCTCAATTCACGAGAAAGATTACAAAGAGGGCCTTTCCATAATGGACTCGTCAGAGCAACATTACGAGAAAGACTATAATATAATGTTTTATCTGTTTGATAATATCTAGTTTCGAATTCCGAATCATCTAAGAGGGTCCTCCAACGCCAATCAGCTGTACTAACAATTGACCTGCTACAATGCCATCTCAACATGCGAGAAAGGCAAATAGTTCCATACAACGACAGGCTTTGTTCACATTATGTTAGGTACTGTACAAAGAGATTAAAACATCAGAGATGAGGAAAATAAATGCATAAATAATGTTGATTATTTAAATCCGAAAAAGCATCTCTAAAATCTGTTATGTGTGGATGACATGTGCGAGTAAAGATGTGGCAGAAATTTCTAGTATGATGATTTTACCTTGATTTAAATTAATTTTTTAATCTTTTGATTTAGTATCTGTTTGAAAATTTTTAAAACCAAAAACATTGGTATAATTTTGATTTGAATCTTTAAAAAATCAAAGTAAATTAAATTGAATAATTTATATTATAGTTAAAATTGAGATACTTTATAAGCATGCTTGAATAATTAAATTATGTAAAAAATATATTTTTTTATTGTGAATAATTAAGCTGCCATTATTTGATCATATAAAATTTGCTATGCAATTATGATTTGACAAACTAAATCAAAATCAAATTAAATTTTTTAGTTTAATTTAATTTAGTTTCTTGTTTAATTTGAATCAAATTGATTCATTTCGAAAATATCTTTAAATTGATCCGATCTGATCAAATCTGTGCATACCCTTAGTCTGTGAGGACTATGATATTGTCCAATTCATCATTCTTAATATTTTACAAGCTTTGCTGTGTCATCATAAAATGAATCTTAAAAATTTGATTGGCATTCAAATTGTTAGGATACCACTGGATAGCTACAATGGGATGGTAAATAAGAAGATAGAATTAGTAAGAAATGCACAGACATGTTGATGCAATGTCAGCTCGGCAATAACATGGCTTTCCATCTCTCGTTGTTTAGAAAATCTTAATGTTTATTTTCAATGTGGACCGGAATGATCACGAGGTTGATCAAATTCTCCACAATGATTTTACAAGCACTTTTTTTATTTTTTTGGTATAGACGGGTGATTACACCACTTTAGATAGGGTCAGACCCGATATATCATAATACAATAATTATGAGAGGATTAGAGGGCAAGGGTCTTCCTGTCTTCATCTTCAAATACCAGAGTGAGAGGCCACCCTGGCAGCAATCAAGTCAGCAACTGCATTAGCTTCGCGATAGATGTGGCGAATCTGGATATTAGGAGCTTCCAAAATCAGAGAGCGGATGTCACTCAATAAGGGGATAGTAAGCAAATGGAAGCTCCTGCCAGATCCAGTGAATCACAATAATAGAGTCACCTTCAATGATAAGACTGTGGACGCCTAAGATCCGAATAGCATAAAATAAATCCGCCCATGCATACAGCTCAGTCAGAGGCACTGAGGAATCAAGCAAACCAAACCCCCTTGCCGCCAACATCATTCCATCCGCATCACGAATAACATAAGCTGATCCAGTGCTCCTGCCACGGACACTCCCATCAAAGTTTATTTTGACAAACCCTGGAGAAGGGGCTCCCAAAATATAAAAATCGTACGCTGGTTCGCTACCGCAGCAGCAGGGGAGTCCCAGAAGCCAAGGTTCGCAAAATCCAGAACACCGTGATGGGAAGTATACTCATCATAAAGGGAAACAACCACCCTGAGAATCCTGCCAGAAGGAAGAACCATGTCCGAAATAGAATCTGATTCTGGGATAACCAGATCTGATATGCAATATAAGCCCACAATGGACCTCTCTGGTGAATACCCCTTCCCCTGCCCTGCTTCAATAGACTCAGAAAAGAAATACGTTGGAAAACAGTACCGTATACCCAAGGACAAGCACCAGATAACTGCCAAATATGTCTTGCCCTGTCATAATAGAATATAGCATGATCGATCATTTCCTCCTCAATACGACACAAAGGGAAGGTCGACAGAATACTCAATCCTCTATGTGAAAGAAGGGAGCAGGTAGGAAGAATATCCCGCGCCAGCTTCTAGATGAAAAGTCTCACTCTAGGATGAACAAGCAGATGCCAAATCCAGTCCAATTCCATAGCTTCCTGAGGGTGGGGTCTGAAAATAAACAGAAGGTCATGCATAGAAGCATGAGACAAGCAAGATCGCCTCCACACCCTGGTATCAGTGGTAGCTCCTGGAAAAAGAGGAATAGATAGGATACGCCGACAAAGCTCAATCCCAAAAAACCTGGACACCCGAGAAGACGACCAAGCAGAACTATCCAGGGAAATAAGATCACTAACACGCATACCATAAGGAATGTCTGGGCAAACAAAGGTCGGCCAACGAACCAGGGGAAGATCAGCAATCCATGTGTCCTGAATGGCGTCCACCGATGTTCCGTCACTAATCATCCAAGAGGTATAGTTCAAAATAGTCGGGACATATCGACAGACCTCTTTCCAAAAAAAAGAATGCCCTCGATTAGACTAAGATGAGGTGGAAGAGTTCCAGCTACCATACTTGGCTCGCATGAAGGAACTCCACAAACAATGCGGATCCAGCAGGAACCAAGAAGCATGCCTAGTAGTCAGCACCTCTCTTCTGACAGACAGCGACTGGATCCCAAGCCCACCCTCGACCGTCGGCGCGCAAACTGTGTCCCAATCCAAGAGATGAATACCATGGCCCTCCTGCGTCGATGCCCAAAGGAAGTCCCGAAAGTATCTCTCAATCTTCCACAAACAAGCCAGAGGAATGGCAGTGTTAGATAAGAGATAGCACGACATCGACGATAGCACAGATCGGATGAAGTAATCCGCGCCATCATAGAAAGACCAAAACCTGCCAGCCGTCCAGATGATCATGGATCCGCCTCACAAGAAAACTGAAATCCAAACACCGTGGCTGTCTCCCAGTAATCGGAATCCCCATATAAGACATCCTATCATACTGCGCAGGAATACCCATAATCTGAGAGATAGACCTCTTCAAATCAGGGGATGTCCTCAGGCTAAAGCAGATCAAGGATTTGCTAAGATTAACATTTTGTCCCGAGGCACGATAGTAGGAGTTAAGAATAGTTGCAAAGGTGGTGGCATTATCGGTAGAAGCCTTCCCAGAAGGAGACAGTCATCAGCAAAGAGAAGATGGTACGGTGAAGGGCCAAAGGGGCCTGCCGAATAATGGTCAATAGCTGACGACCGCATAGCCAGAGAAAGATCCCGGGAAAAAGCATCAGTAGAGAGAATAAACAAGAACGGAGAGAGAGGACAACCCTGTCTCAGACCAACTTCCAAGTGAAAGAACTCTGTCCGACCCCCATTAATTAGGAGAGAGAAAGATGACCTCTAGACACACTCCATCACCCAATCAACAAAAGTCTCATGAAAACCAAACTCATGAAGAGTACGGCATAAAAATCCTACCTCAGTCTGTCATAAGCTCTCTCCATGTCAAGCTTGATAGCCATAAGGCATGGTAGAAGCTCTCTGAAGGTCATGCATAAACTCCTGAGCCAACAGGGCATTATCCATGATACTGTGCCCCCTGAGGAAAGCTCCCTGCTCCGGAGAGATGAGACGAAGGATCACCGAAGCCATCCGGACCACTAGAAGATGAGCACAAATCTTATATAATGTGGTGCATAGATTGATAGGCCGGAAATGCTGGGGAGAGGAAGCATCAGGATGTTTGGGCACCAAGGTGACAAGAGTCTGCTTCCAGTCAAAGGCATATGATTAGCCCGAAAAATAGACTGGATAGCCAAGACCACATCTGACCAAACAATATCCCAGTAGTGGTGGAAAAATAAAGGCGGATACCCATCAGGGCCAGGGGCCTTGTCAGGGCTAAGATCCCATAGAGCAAGGCGAATGTCCTCCATAGAGAAAGGCCTAGTGCGAATATCATTCTCATATCAGAGACCTTGCAAGAAGGCAGAACAGAAGAAACAGGGACCCCATCACTCGACATCTCAGTCCACCTAGACTGAAAAAAAATCAAGAAACTTATCCCTGATCGCCTGCGGATCATCCTCATACTGACCCTCATCATCAACTAAACACCTGATGTGATTTGTTGCACGCCGACGTAAAGTAGTTGTTGAAAGAATCTTGTATTGCGATCCCCCTCCTTAATCCACTGAATCGAGACCTTTGCCTCCAATAAGTCTCATGCTACATCAAAAGAGAATGATGGATAGCCAAGGTAGATCTTAAGGTAGATAGATCCGAATCAAGAAGAAAACCCTCCTGATCCTCCTTAGTCTACAACGAAGAGATAATAGACTCTGCCTGCTTAACTTGCCTCATAATATCCTCCACCTCCTCCTATTCCAGCTAGAGAGCCTGCGGCTGGTTAGAAGCAGACGTCTAGAGAGTTGTAAGCGGCACTCCCTCTGACCGGCATCCGCCAAACCTGAGAAATGATGTGCCTCGTTGAAGAATAAAAGTCTAGAACTTCTCAAATTTGAACTGCCTAGAACGCTGAATAATCACATCAGTAAAATAAGGATAGGACAATGATCCGAGCCAATTCTAGGCAAATGAGTAATAGAAGCAGACAACAATAGCCGAAGCCAGTTAGCAGAAGCCAAAGCCCTATCCAGTCTCTCTCAGACTCTGGCAGACCCCTGGCGGTTATTGCACCAGGTGAACTGTGATCCAGCAAAGCCCAAATCCAAAGACCCACCGAGGAAATGAAATTCCTAAACTCAACAATATCCGAAGACCCAACAACCTGTCTACCCCCTCTCTTCTCAGAGGCCCCCACAATACAGTTAAAATCACCAGCAATGAGGGAGGGAAAACCTGGCTAAGAATTGAGAGGATCTCATCCCAGAGCACACGACGAGCCCTAAAATCAGTACTAGCATAGACCCCTGAAAGCAGCCAGGGAGTAGAGGACCCCTCCGATACGACCAGAGCCACCTGCTGACCACACCATGGAAGGCATCAACACGGACTTTATCCAGTCTTCATAACACCAAAATGCCTTCAGAAAGACCAACTGACTCAATAGCATAAGAATCCCACTGTCTAGAGATCTGTCTCCAAAGCCAAGTAAGACTATCCCCAGACAACCGAGTTTCCGACAGGATGCAGATATCAAAAGTATGAAGCTGGTGAAGCCTTCCAAAAGAAGACCGAAATGAGGGTTTCAGGGCCCCTCGCACATTCCAAACAAGAATCTTCATTTAGAGTTAGGAGAGAGGGGGACCCAAGCCGTGTCCCCAGTCACCTGTTCAACAATATGATCATTAGACAGCAGAGGACCCTCAGCTCCCTGATCACAACACTCATCCACTTGGACCGAGTCCATAGTCTCAGCAATACCATCCTTCAAATGGCATCCTTAAGACGGGCGACTGCCACATCATGGTCCAATCCAACCACCTGAACCTGCTGGGATGATCCTAGCGCAGTTCCTGGGACCAGACTGTCCTTCCGACGAGATTTTAGCACCCTCATTCTGGCCAGACCCTCGTGCCCCTAGGGAACTCAGGCGATGCCGAGAATGTAAAAGAGCCCTTCTCAATATCTTTTCCTCGAAGATGTGCTTTCCCCTTGGCTTTGGATGCCTTGGACACAACCCTCTGTGACACAGGCTCCACTGGTTGTGCCCTCTTTGACGGGCCAGACAGACTAAACCCACTAGACTTAGGGCTCCCAAGACACAAAAGGGTTATTG
This sequence comes from Calamus simplicifolius, assembly GCA_900491605.1. Lineage (NCBI taxonomy): Eukaryota > Viridiplantae > Streptophyta > Magnoliopsida > Arecales > Arecaceae > Calamus > Calamus simplicifolius. The sequence goes on along the minus strand of UESW01004000.1, from coordinate 2,216,759 downwards.
ACCAAATTCTCAAAGTTCACTGACATCACGGGAACTGAGACCAAAGAGCCAGTTTTCAGTTCCTGAAATCCACCCTCCACTCCAGCCGGCACGCTGACTTCAGACCGGCACGCTGGATTCCTAGACAGAGAGGAAGGGATTAGGGGGCCTGAACCAGCAATCTCCAACGGAGTCTGACCCTAGCCCGAGACAAAGCTCTCGGCACCACAGGCAACTCACCCTCATCAACCGTCACTAAGGAAGACAACCGGCACGCAGGCCTATCAGTCACAGTGACTGACCTGAGGGAAGAAGAGGGAGCATGGGAAATTCCCGAAGAGGGGAAGGCACCCAGACCCTTCGACCCCCTGGAAAGCTGCCTTCGCACTAATTTCTTAGGTAATTGCCAATCATCCTTTAAACCAGGAGAAGAAGGCACTGACTTACCCGAATCAAAGGAGTGCAGGGGATTTTACAAGCACTTTTGTAAAATTACTTAGGTAATTTTACAAGCACTTTTGTTTTAAATCGTCGGTGATCGGGCTACAACTAGAGTCAATTTTGACAGAGCGTTAGCTTGGACTTGGCCCAACTCACCCTACGCCATACACATGGAGCCCCGAGCGGGGCACAGGCAAACCCAAAAACTAACCAATGTTGGTTCCCCTAGTTCAAGTTTAGCCCAACCCATATAATCCATTGAAAAAATTTTGGTTGCAGCATGACCTGCACCGAGCACGATAATTTATCCACACACCAGTGATGCAGAACTCATGAACAGACCTTTCGGTGTAGTGCAGGCTCATGCACGGATGAATAATCGTACCCGATTGATGAGGACATCAGTTCAGACCAGAGTTTGGGTCAGTCGAACCAATCCTTGGATGTTCCTGTACCAGCAACCCAGAGTCAGCAGGCCACTTCAGGGAAGCCCACGCCAGGTAGTCTACGAAGGTCCAAGAGGTTGCAGAACAAACGGGCTTGAAATTCCATGTTTGGGCCGAGTGTACGGAATTGACCCGACTTCGTTTTGACACTTTGGGTCAATCGAATCCGGTCAGCTACTGTGTCGGACTGGGCCCAAACTTGGCTGGTCACATGAAAACGGACTGCTGATTCAAAGTCATCGCCTTGGCGATGAGCTGCTGTGGATTTTGGCCATCCGGGCTCGTCTGATAGGAGTTTTGGGCCTGTTTTCGTTTTTAATGGCATAGTTGTAATTTTTAACTAAACTTATGATGTTAGGGTTTTATCTCTTTTATTTAGGTTGGTTTTGGGCGGCCGTCAAAGGTAGAGAAGAAAGACGCTATTTTAGATTTCCTTTTTTTTCTCTTGAATGGAGATGAATGTTTTCTTTTTTTTTTTTCTGATTCAAAACAATTGAATTGAAAATTCAATTGCTCTTCCTTTAAATTTCGGATTGTGAGTGATCAAAATTCAAAATTTTTCCCTTTTCTTGTCAAGATTCGAACCAAACCTGGACGAATTCTTTTCTCGCAGATTAGATCGTTCTTGAGTTGCAGGCGTTTTGAATATCGCCCTGCATCAACTTGGTATCAGAGCCTTGATCCAATGGAGCAGAAGAACAACGATCAATCCCTGAGGGACGCCGTGAGAGATGCTATGCAAGACGCCATGCGAGACCAGCACCAGGTGATGCAACAGATGATGCAAACCATGCAGGCGATGATGGCACAGATGGAGGTGCAAAATCTTGCCCAACCCATTCGAGTGGAGGAGCGTGATGAAATTGATGGAGGTAGGGAGAGGGGTTTCGAAAATCTGGAGGCACCACCAATTCGAAGAGGGCAACAGAGGCCTGATGTTGGACTTCCAAGGTATGTCGATCAACCTCCCTATTTCGAAAATCAGAATCGATGGGAAGCAGGCTTCAGGGTCGAAATTCCAGAGTTTAAAGGAGGAATTAACCCAGACGAGTATTGATTGGACCCTTCAGGTCGATGACGTTTTTCGTCTGAAGGAGGTGCCTTAGACAAGCAGGTACCGCTTGTCACAATTCGATTCAGAGATAGGGCTGCTGCTTGGTGGCATGCGCAGCACTATCGTAGATATATGGATGGGAGACCTCCATTAGCGTCATGGGCAGCGCTAAAGCAGGAGATGAACAGGGAGTTTTTGCCTCCGAACCATGAGCAGATTTTGTATTCGAAGTTGCATAGTTTGACGCAAGGTAGTCGGAGCGTCGAGGAGTACACAACTGAATTTTATCGATTGGTTGCACGAAATCGGTTGATTGAGGCTGAACCGAGATTGATAGCCATGTATCTTCATGGCTTGCGGCTGCCAATCCAAGATGCGCTGGCTGTGCATCGAATTGATAGTGTAGGAGATGCGCATATGAGGGCTCAGGCAGTGGAAAAGAGCTTGATGAGAAACAGGGGGTTTCAGAGCAGAGGGGGTTTTACTACGGGCCAGAGTTCAGGGCAGAATTCAGGGGGCAAATTTATGCCTCCAGTAGCGAGGCCGCAGGCATCAGTACCTCCAAGACCAACAGGGTCGAATGGAACCTCAGGTTCTCAGGCGAGAGTGGGCAGCAACAGGGCTAACATTCGCTGCCATCGGTGTCAGAATTTGGGGCACTATGCCAATGAATGCCCCAAGGCGCGAGCTCAGTTGTATATGGAGGAGTATATGGAGGGCGAATATGGAGGAGAGTTCCCTGAGGATGAGGAATTTGATGATGAGCTGTGTGTTATTGATCCGGACCATATTCAAGGGGAGAGCTTAGTGATACGAAGAATGTGTCTGGCGCCGAGATCAGATGAAGATTGGCGTCGGCATGACATCTTCACAACGAAATGTTTTGTGGCTGGCAAAACATGTCGTGTTATCATAGACTCCGGCAGTTGGGAGAATGTGATAGCAGAGGAGGCTGTGAAGAAGCTGGGGTTGCAGACAGACCCTCACCCACATCCATATAAGCTCGGTTGGGTGAACCGAAATGCAGACATTCAGGTCAGCCGAAGGTGTAAGTTGTCACTGTGTTTTGGTCCTCATTTCGAGACAACTATTGAGGCGGATGTTGTTCCAATGGATGCTACTCACATCATACTGGGGCGTCCGTGGCAGTTTGATAACAGGGCAGTGTACAACGGGTACACCCACAGTTATATGCTGCGTCCAGATGGGAGGAAAGTTATTTTGAAGCCACTTCAGGAAGTGAGTGGACAGAATACGGTAATTTGTTTACCAAGCACAGAATTCGATGCGAGTTTGGATGGAGAGGATGTTTGTTTTGCTTTGGTGAGCAAGTCAGGAGACTTCGGCGTGGAAGAGGAGCAAAGGCCGAATATGATTCCTGAGGAGTTGGTGTCTATCTTGGAGGAATTCCGAGATGTTGTATCAAAGGAGCTACCGGCTGGATTACCACCTCTCCGAGATATTCAGCACGGCATTGACCTTATTCCGGGCTCAGTGTTGCCGAATAAGGCTCATTATCGGATGACACCGCAACAGCATGAGGAATTGAGGAGGCAGGTCCAAGAACTTTTGGACAAGGGGTTCGTACGGGAGAGCATTAGCCCGTGCGCGGTGCCAGCCCTTTTGGTACCGAAGAAGGATGGTACGTGGCGCATGTGTGTCGACAGCCGCGGTTAACAAAATTACTGTGAAGTACAGGTTCCCGATACCGAGGTTGGACGACATGCTTGATCAGTTGAGTGGTGCTAAGGTCTTCACGAAGATTGATTTGAAGAGTGGGTACCATCAGATAAGGATGAAGCCTGGAGACGAATGGAAGACAGCCTTCAAGACTAAGGAAGGGCTGTATGAATGGTTGGTAATGCCATTTGGGTTGTCAAACGCGCCGAGCACGTTCATGCGCGTAATGAACCAGGTTTTACGTCCATTTCTTAGCTCATTTGTGGTTGTCTACTTTGATGATATTTTGATATACAGCAGGACAGCCGAAGAGCATGTGGGCCATGTGGCACAGGTTTTGTCAGTGTTACGTGAGAACCAGTTAGTTGCTAACCCAGAGAAGTGCATTTGGATGGTTGGGAGACTAATTTTTCTGGGGTACGTTGTGACTGGAGAGGGGATTCTCCCAGACAGGAATAAGGTGCATGCAATTGTGGAATGGCCAGTACCTTCAACCTTGACAGAATTGAGATCCTTTTTGGGTCTTGCAGGGTTTTATCGCAGGTTTGTCAAGGGGTATAGTGAGCTGGCTGCACCTTTAACGGAGTTGTTGAAGGGAGCCAGATTCGGGTGGAATGATGCCGCACAGGAGGCATTTGATGGGCTGAAAGTCAGATTGACCGAAGCTCCTTTATTGGTTCTTCCTGATTTTGATAGAGTTTTTGAGGTGGATTGTGATGCTTCGAAGACTGGAATTGGGGCAGTGCTTAACCAGGAAGGAAGACCAGTCGCATACTTCAGTGAGAAGCTGGGAGGAGCTAAACTGGCTTACTCGGTTTATGATCTGGAATTGTACGCCATTGTGAGATCCTTGCAGCATTGGCGCCACTACTTGATTCAGCGGGAGTTTGTACTGTATTCAGACCATCAGGCGCTGAAGTTTTTACAGGGTCAGCATAAACTGAGTTCAAGGCATGCGAAGTGGGTGAGTGCCTTGCAGGAATACACTTTCAGCATCAAGCACAAGTCTGGTACGTTGAATAGAGTGGCTGATGCCTTGAGTAGGCGGAGCTTGTTGATTGGCGCTATGCATGTGTACACTCTCGGCTTTGAGAGTGTAAGGGAGGACATTCGTGTGGATGAGCACTTCAAGGGGATTTTGGCCAAAATTGAGGCGGGGAGCGAACTGATTTCGTTCTCCATGATGGATATTTGTTTCGAGGTAACTGCTTATGTGTTCCTGATACGTCTCTTCGTGTGTTGATCATCCAGGAACTGCATAACCAGGGTCACTTCGGAAGGGATAAAACAGCCTGGTTGATTCGGCAGCGGTTTTATTGGCCTGGTCTTGACCGAGATGTCAAGGCTTTTGTGAAGAGATGCAGGTTGTGTCAAGAGTCGAAGGGGACAGACACGAACCAAGGTATGTACACGCCTTTACCTATCCCAGAGGCACCATGGCGAGATGTTTCTATGGACTTTGTTGTAGGATTGCCGCGGACAGCAAGGGGACTGGATTCGATTATGGTGATTGTGGATCGGTTCAGTAAGGTGGCGTGTTTCTTGCCATGCAAAACCACTTTTGATGCGTCAAAGGTTGCTGACTTATATTTTGCTTCAGTGGTTCGGCATTTTGGTATACCGGCATCCATAGTGTCAGACAGGGACAGCAAGTTTATGGGACACTTCTGGCGAGAGCTGTGGAAGAAGTTGGGCACAAAGTTGAAATTCAGCAGTCCTTATCATCCTCAGACGGATGGACAGACTGAAGTTGTCAACCGTAGCTTGGGTAATCTGTTGCGGGCAAATGTGCATGAATTCAGGAGCTGGGATTTGTGTTTGCCGAAGATTGAGTTTGAGTTCAAATCTTCAGTGAACCGTTCTACAGGGTTTGCTCCGTTTCAGATACTGTTTGGGTTCTTGCCAAGAGGTCCTTTGGATGTTCTGCCAGTTGAGACGCCAGAGAAGGTGAGTCAGAAGGTCGAAGATAGAGTGTCTGACTTGCAGGAGATACATGCGACTGTTAGAGCCAAATTGGAGCAGACTTACGCCAAATACAAGGCGAAAGCTGATCAGCAGCGTCGGCAACAGTCCTTTGAAGTGGGCGATTTGGTATGGGTTTACTTACCGAGGGAGCGGTATCCACAGGGAGCTTTAACGAAGCTCAAGCCGAAGAAGATAGGTCCATGCCAGGTATTGGAGAAATTTGGTGACAATGCCTATCGGGTTGAGTTACCAGATGATGTCTTCATTTCGGATGTGTTCAACATTCGGCATCTGACCCCTTATGCAGGAGAGAATTCGAGCTTGAGGTCAAGCTTTTCAGAGGAAGGGGAGAGTGATGAGGACATCAGTTCAGACCAGAGTTCGGGTCAGTCGAACCAGTCCTTGGATGTTCCTGTACCAGCAACCCAGAGTCAGCAGGCCACTTCAGGGAAGCCCACGCCAGGTAGTCTACGAAGGTCCAAGAGGTTGCAGAACAAACGGGCTTGAAATTCATGTTTGGGCCGAGTGTACGAATTGACCCGACTTCGTTTTGACACTTTGGGTCAATCGAATCCGGTCAGCTACTGTGTCGGACTGGGCCCAAACTTGGCTGGTCACATGGAAACGGACTGCTGATTCAAAGTCATCGCCTTTGGCGATGAGCTGCTGTGGATTTTGGCCATCCGGGCTCGTCTGATAGGAGTTTTGGGCCTGTTTTCGTTTTTAATGGCATAGTTGTAATTTTTAACTAAACTTATGATGTTAGGGTTTTATCTCTTTTATTTAGGTTGGTTTTGGGCGGCCGTCAAAGGTAGAGAAGAAAGACGCTATTTTAGATTTCCTTTTTTTTTTCTCTTGAATGGAGATGAATGTTTTCTTTTTTTTTTTCTGATTCAAAACAATTGAATTGAAAATTCAATTGCTCTTCCTTTAAATTTCGGATTGTGAGTGATCAAAATTCGAAATTTTTCCCTTTTCTTGTCAAGATTCGAACCAAACCTGAACGAATTCTTTTCTCGCAGATTAGATCATTCTTGAGTTGCAGGCATTTTGAATATCGCCCTGCATCACCGATGCATACAGACCATGCTGCATTGGGAGAGATGTACAAAGACTTTTCTTAACCCAATACTTGGATGAGAAACGAATTCAAACCATTGGTCACCACATTATGTTACTAGATAACTCATGCAACGTGGGATTTATCTTTCATATCTTGGCATATTATCGTATAATGTGCGCCAAGCTAATGCTATTAACTATTTATAGATATATATAGTTGTCTTGTACATTTGACTATATGGCTGTATAAACATGCATTGGACGTTCAACGCTCTTCTCAATAGCTGTGTATTGCCGCATAGAGTTTTCTTGCATATCTTTTATATATGTATATTTGGGTCTATAAATGCGCACAGAACTCTTGGCGCCCTTTTAACAATTGTGTACATCTATATATCATTGTCCAGTACATGTATGGATGCATATGGTTATATAATGTGCACGGGGCTTCCAGTGTCCTTTCAACATCTACATACATACATTTATGTGTAGTTGTCTTGTACATTTTTGATATCTATATTTATGGCCATATAAATGTGGATATGACCTTTAATACCCAGCCCTCTTGGCGACTGTATGCATGGCCCCCTCAGTTGCCCTCTCAACGACTATTCTATAGATACGTTTGTATACTGTATTTTGTATGTGATGATGAGTATTTTAATAAGCCATTATGATAAGGATAAGTGGCAAAAGGAAAAGCCCATAAGTCACGAGCTATTATCTAATTGGTTAAAATAAAGTCAAAGATTATACTATAACTAGCTAAATTTGATCAAGATTTTGTTAATCCATTCAAAATTCATAAGAGGTTATGGGCCATCTCTTTCCAATAAGCCTAACCGTGGTTACAAGATTAACCCATCCCTAATACCTATAATATAGAAAAGAGGGCAAGTAAGATTCTATTCCATTTTTAATTTCTTGCAATATTCCCTTTTGATTCTCTTGCTTATTTGATCATTGAAGGGTTTTTCATGAAGGAAACTCTAGGATCCTTTATAAGATTCTTGATGATTGTAGGAGCCTTAAGCTAAAATTCTTAGATATAATTTTTGAATAAATATATTTTATTGCCCACTAAGTTCTGGCACCGCGATCAGATTCACATATCTCCTCGCTAGATCTCGCTAGTGTTAAACGTCTAGAAAAATACATCAACTATATGTATGTTTGTGTATATATATATATATATATATATATATATATATATATATAAGCGGGACTTAGCTACATCTAAATGTACCTAAACCTACATCCGATTACCTTTCTTTTAGATCCACATATTTCATGAAGCTCAAAGATACAAAATGCAGAAAAGGTGGGATGGCTCTAGTATTCATGTAAATCTAATAGTGAGAGGTGAACAAATTTTAGCATAGGTTACATTTGAATGTAACAAAGAGAAAGAGCTAAATTTGATTACATTCGTACGTAGTCAAGCCTAAATCTGATCATCTTCTCTCTTGGATCCATATAGTCTATGGATCTTAAAAATAAAGAAGGTGGAAGGTGGGATGACTTCGGGATTGATGTAAATTCAAGAGTAAGAGAAGTAACCAGATTTTAGACTTGATTATATTCGAATATAGTGAAATCCAACTCTCTCTCTCTCTCTTTCTATATATATATATATATATATATATATAATTGTATAAATATGCAAATGATTACCAATTCTTATTTCTAAAGCTTGGTATTTTCATATCTATATTTATGAAGTTGTCTTGTATATATGTCTATATGTATGCCTATGATTGTATCTATGTACATAAGTCTATCATAGCCCTCTCCACAAGTATGTATATGAATACTTATATTGTATATTATTTATTTATTTCTCCACAAGTATAAATATATTTATATATTTTTGTTTGTGTGTCTTTTTATTATTATTATTATTTTTTTTTTGGGGGCAGCTTATACAAATATATTCAGGACTCCTAGCAAGTACATGCATATATGTATATATAATTTTTCTTGCAACTAAAGATGGAAATGGGCTTGGGCTAGTTAGATATTGAGCAAGGTCCTGGGATAGGCCTGAGCTTAGTTAGGTCAGGTTTCAGCTTAATATTTGAGTCAAAAAAATAAAAAAATAAAATTCAAGCCAGCCTTGAGTTACTACACAACTCACTCTTATCTTAGCCCAAAGCCTAAGCTTGATCCCCTTAACCATCCAGAATTAGTTAATAAAATAAATAAAAAGAATATTAGGCTTGGGCCCAGTCCTATTGACAAGCCCAAAATTAAGACTTAGTCAAAAAGGGCAGGGGTCTCATTTTCAACAAGGGCAGCAGAGATTCTCAATAAGAGTTAGGGTCTTGTTAACTCCTTATTAAAATGGAACTTTTAGTCCTAATCAGGAGGAAGAGAGAGTAGTCGGAGATCCTCTATGAATCCAATTCGTCTTCTTGATACGATCATCATTCCACTGACGAGTAATCAAAGCCCGACCAAACAAGAAGTTTCTTGAAGCCATCATTGTCGAAGAAATTTTCGGACGTAGGTAACTTCTTCGAATCACCTTCTTTCTCCTTTGCTTTGCCTAGTATGTGGTGACAAGCTATTGATGGTTGCATGAAATTAAGAAAGAGGCTCTGTTTTTATGCGGTTGAATATCAGACTGAATCATTGCTGCCCTCACTAGAGCAACCATGTCGCAGCCTTCAAACGAGCCAACTGTTTGAGGAATTTAATAAATTCATTAGCTCATAGAGAGGTTTTTCTTTTCTATTGTTAGTCTTGTTCATCATTCTTAAATGGTGATTATTGTTGTGATCAGCCATTGGTTTTGTCGACGGCATAGTCCCCCGTCACTTCTCTCTCTCTCTCTCTCTCTCTCTCTCTCTCTCTCTTTGGTACAAACGGATGATCAAACCAATTTAGGATGAGTCGAGCTCGATATATCTGAATACAAAGAAAAAGAACAAGAGGGCAAGGATCCCCCTGCATCCAGATCCAAGATCAGAATGATTGGCCACCCTAGCAGCGATCCAATCAGCCGCAGAGTTGGCTTCTCAATAGATATGCCGAATTTGAGCGCTATGAACTCCCTGAAGTATGGAGCGAATGTCGTGAATCAAGGGGTTGGTTAGCAAACTATCAGCTGGCTCCTATCGGAGCCAGCGAATAACAGTAATAGAATCCTTCTGAATATCAAGACAACAGGAGTGCAGACTATGAATGACAGAAAATATCAGCCCACATAGCAGACAGTTCAGCAAGAGGGACCGATGAGTCCAAAAGGCTAATCACTGGCTGCCAATAATGCACTATTCGTTTCTCGAATCACAAAAGTTGAACCCGTAGACCTACCATAAACACTTCCATCAAAGTTAATTTTGACAAACCCTAGAGATGGGGGCTTCCAAAAAATAAAGACCATTCGCTGGTGCGCTGCCAAGGCTGCATAGGAGCTCCAGAGGCCAAAGCTATTAGAATCAAGAACTGTGTGATGGGAAGTGAACTCCTCGGATAATGAGAAGGTTGTCTTGACAATCCTGTGGGATGGAGCCGTCTCCTTAGTGAATACAAGCCGGTTCCAGGATAATCGGATCTGGTAAGCTATATAAGCCCTTCTGGTACCCTTGTGGTAGATGCCCCTCTACCAATTCTGCATGATCAAACCCGGAAAGGATGTGCAGTGAGAGGAAGAACCGTCGTTCCCAGGCCGGTCATATGAAATTTCCATATCTGTCTGGTTCTGGAGCAGATGAAGATAGCATGGTCAACCGTCTCCTCCTTAAGGCCACATAGCGGGCAAGTAGGCTGGATGCTCAACCCATGCTTAGAGAGTAGGGAGTAGGTCGAAAGATAGTTCCGTGCAAGCTTCCAAACAAAAAGTCGAACCCTAGGATGAATGAAAAGATGCCAGATCCAAGCCACATCCATCGACTGTAGGGACTATGGTCTATAAATCCTCAGGAGATCCCTAATAGGAGCGCAAGTGATACAGGATCTCCTCCAAACCCTGTTATCGGAGGTATGACACGGAATGAGAGGAATATATAGAATGCGGTGATAGAGCTCATCCCCAAATAGTCTAGATAGTAAAGGGGTATCCCAAGCAGAATGGTCCTGGATAATTAAGTTGTGACTCTTAGTCCACTTGGAATGGTAGTGCTAACAAACGTAGGCCATCGAGACAAAGGAAGGTCTGCAATCCATGTATCTCGAACAATATCCACCGAGGCTCCATCATCAATTAGCCACGAGATGCTGTTCAAAATGTACGAAACGTGCCGACAGACCTCTTTCCAAAAGAAAGAGTATCCTCAAGTCGACTGAGGATTAGTGGAAGAAAATCAGCCACCGTATTTGGCATGCATGAAAGAGCTCCACATACAGTGCGGATCAAGCAAGAACCATGCGGCATGCCTATCAATCAAAGCCTTCCTTCTAACAGTGAGGGACTGGATCCCAAGCCCTTCCTCAAAGATTAGCAAACAGATAATGTCCCAAGCCAATAGATGAATACCATGTTCATCCTACATCGAGGCCCAGAGAAAGTCCTGAAGTATCTCTCAATCTTTCTTAAACAAGTCAATGGAATAGCAGCATTAGATAACAGATAGAGAGGAAGAGCGAAAAGCACCGATCGTAAAAGAGTAATCCTCACCATTATAGATAGATCAGTAACCTACCACCCATTCAGACGATCGCGGACACACCTCTCAAGGTCATTAAAGTTAGAACTTTGTGGTCGTCTCCCCAATATAGGAATCCCCAGATAGAATAGCCTATCAGCTTGAGCAGAGATATCCATAATTTGCGTGATAGATCCCCTTAAAGTAGAAGTCGTCAAGGGACTGAAGCAGATCGGATTTACTCAGATCAACTTTCTGTCCAGAGGCCCAACAATAAGACTAAAGTATAGTGGCAAAAGTGGTAGCATTGCAGATTGAGGCCTTTTCCAAAAGTATGCAATCATTAGCAAATAGAAGGTGAAAAAGAGAGGGCTCCGAGGGCCCGTGCTATAGGGGACCAGAGAGGAGTCCTGCTGAGCCTGAGATAAAGCATCAACAGAGAGGATAAACAGAAACGGGAAAAGAGGATAACCCTGCCTCAACCCAACCTCAAAGTAAAAGTAATCCATCTGGCCACCATTAATAAGGATAGAAAATGATGGACGGTAAACACAGGCCATGATCCAGTCAATAAAGAGCTCCTCGAACCCAAATTCATCAAAAGTATGGCACAAAAAAGCCTAGCTCAGTCTATCATAAGCTCTCTTCATATCCAGCTTAACAGCCATGAAACACTGACAAACAGGGGTTCTCTGAAGATCATGCATGAATTTTTGAGCCAACAGGGCATTATCAGTAATGCTATGCCCTTTGAGGAAAGCGCTTTGCTCAGAAAAAATGAGTCAAGGGATTACCTGATGCATCCGGGAGACCAAGAGGCATGCACATACCTTATATAAGGTAGTGCAGAGGCTGATAGGCTGGTAGTATTGAAGAATGGAAGCATCTGGGTATTTAGGCACCAAGGTTACAAAAGTCCGATTCCACTCAGAGGGAATGGATTTCAATTGAAAAACTAGCTGGATAGCCTGAACAACATCTTGTCCCAAGATACCTCAATAGTGGCGGAAGAATAAAGGTGGGAACCCATCCAGCCTAGGGGCTTTATCCGTTCCAAGGTCCCATAAAGCCATACGAATGTTCTCTGCCGTAATGGGTCGAATAAGAAGATCATTCTCTACTACAGAGATCCTGTTGGGGTTCGATACAGGAAAGATAGGGAACCCATCACCAGTCTGCTCAATCCATCTAGACTGAAAGAATTGAAGAAGTTGATCCCTAATCACCTGGACATCCTTCTGAAAATGTCCTTTCTCATCGGCCAAACGCCTAATGCGGTTCACCGCTTGGCATTTAAGTATGGCTTGGTGAAAGAATCTAGTATTACAATCCCCTTCTTTAACCCACTATATCCGGGATCTTTGTCTCCAATAAATCTCCTGCTATGATAGAAGAGAATGGTGGATCGCCAAACTAGAGCAAAGGGACGAAAGATCAGAATCATTAAGCAATCCCTCCTGATCCTCTTTGGCCTGGAGCAAAGCAATAATAGATTCAACCTGCTCAACTTGCCTCACAATGTCCCCTACCTTCCGATGATTCCAACTAGAGATCCTGCATCTAACAAGAGCTAAATGCCTAGATAACCTATAAATAGCACTTTCTTTGACATGTAGATGCCACACCTCAAAAATGATAGACCTAGCAGAGGAATAAGATATCCAGAACTTCTCAAATCTGAACAGCCTATGCTGTTGAATAGCCACATCAGTAGATATGAGAATAGGACAGTGGTCAGAGGTAATATGGGACAAATGAGTGACAGTGGCAGAAGGGTAAAGCTGAAGCCAATTAGAAGTGGCCATGGCCCTATCCAGCCTTTCATAGACTCTAGCTGAACTCTACCGATTGTTACACCAAGTAAATTGGGACCCCTGGAATCCTAGATCCAAAAGGCCAGCATTAGAAATGAAAGTCTTGAACTCAGCTCTGGCTGCAGCTCTAGTAAACTACCTACCCCCTCTTTTCTCATAGGCCCTCACAATGCAATTGAAGTCACCAGCAATAAGGGATGAAAATCCCTGAGCAAGCAAAGATTAAATCACATCTCAGAGAACCCGACATTTCCAAAAGTCAGTACTGGCATATACACTCGATAGGAGCTAAGGGACAAAGGTCCCCTCAGAAATGACAACAACAACTTGCTGCCCGTAGCAATGAAAGGCATCCACTCTAATTCTATCATTTCTTCAAAGCACCAGAATACCACTAGAAAGACCAACAGACTCAACTGCATAAGAAACCAATGATCTAAAAATCTATCTCTGAAAGCGATCCAAACTAACTCCAAACAAATGAGTTTCAAGCAGGACACAAATGTCAAAGCTACGAAGCTACAGTAGCCTCCCAAAAGAGGAGCAAAACGATGGTTTTAGGGTTCCTCTCACATTCCAAATCAGTATCTTCATTCTGATACTTGAGTGGGGGGGGGTCCCAGCCTTATCCCTTGACATCTCCTCATCACAATGGTAGCTGATTGGAGGGGTACCCTCCACAAGCGCCGTACCACTGCAATCCTCTGACTAGGAAAACCCCATCCCCTCCACAACTCAACATGCTGAATGGCCTGCTTGAGCTAAAAGACTGCAGCCTCATGGATACGAGCCGCCACCACCTCCTGATGGGTGGCCCCTGAACCAACCCCCAAGTCAAGCCCAACCAGGAAACGAGACTTCTTGGTACCCTGACCAGAACCCGGGCTGAGTCTAAGAAAGCAGAGAAAGTGAAGAATGCTAGCGCACTTCCTTTAGCAGCGAGGGGGGCCTTACCTTTAGCTTTAGTGGACTTTGAGACCACTCTTTGTGCTATAGGCTCTACAGGTTGGGCCCTCTTAGATGGTCCTGGATTAGAGTCCTTATGGGTCTTCGGGCGCCCAAGCCCTTTTCCAGACCCCAGAATAGAGAATGGATTGTAATCACCGATCTCAAGCTGCACTGAATCAGATTGGGGTTCAGCAACATAACCCCCCAACACTCCATCATTTTGCTGAAACTCAGTCAAGGTTGCAGCAACATTAGCATCCGGCACGCCAGTCATCTAAACCTTAGAGTGGGTTTAGGCACAAAATCCATCAGACTGTGTTCCAGCAAGAGAGCCCACCGGCACTCCCAAATGAGACCGGCACGGTTGCTTGGAGGTCTCCATACCTTGATCCGTTGGCTTCAACGAAGAAGAGGAAGTTCGGTCAGTCTATCAGCGAGCAATCTTCTTAGGAGATTGCTACCCCTCCAATGAAGCAGGGGAAGGCACCGAACCCACCTGATTTACCTTCCTGGTAATCAAAGATTGAACCTAGGAGGGCCTTCGCTGCTGGATAGCAGCCATCCAAGCTCCAAAATGAGGACCGACCGAGGACGAGGCTTGGTCCGGCAACACTCCACAGGTCCCGGCGAGGTGGAGAGAGCCACAACAATTGCAGATTCCATCCACATGCTCATACAAAAATTTCTGCCAAAAGAAAGCTTTACTCCCTCGAATCCTCGCCCCTGGCCGGAGGGGTTTGCCCAAGTCAATGCGAACACAAGCACAGGCAAAACCCCCCCTAATCTTCAGTTTAGTTGAAGCATCCAAATACTGGGACTCCCCTACCACCGACAGAATGGAGGACAAGATATCCTCAATCCAAATTCTAGTGGGAGCATTGGCAAACGGATCCATAGCAGGGCATTGAGGAGGGTGTCAGCTGCTGAGATGAACTCAGATTGCCACTCTGCAACCGCAATCAGTTGTCCATTAACCACCCACGGTCTTCCCAGAACAAGTTCTTTGGCATGGGAATCAGCAAAGCGAAAGATGTAGTACCGGTGAGCCAAAGTAACGGCTTCAACCTCACCGGCAACCCCAGCTTGGTGGAATTCCCAGACAATTACCTTTGGAACCCATTGGGAGAGGCTCCGGACAAGGATCGCCTGGTTCTCCCATACCCTTGCTTCATCCTCCAATGGTTGGACTGGAACCTGGATGATATCCGGGAACAGCCGCTCGAGCTCAGCAACTTCAGTCGGTGAGGGAGATGGAGTAACCCGTTCAAACCAGGCTGCAGGAGCATGACGCGAAGACATGCCGGTAGTCTTGGCCCCATCGGAGACTGTCGGAGTTGGTGTAGGAGCATTTTCCATTTGACAGACCGAGATGATCGGAGCTGGCAACAAACTCACCAGTAATCAAAGAAGAACCTGTCTAAAAACACTAATCTCAAAGCAAGAGAACCAGAGCTTTGACTTCCTCTCTCTTATTTACTCCAAGCAGGGAACATCAATGCACGAGAGGGAGATCTCTTCTATTTGAGGTGTGAAGGGGAGACCTCCTTTGTTGGATGGAGACCCTCTCTCTCTCTCCCTCTCTTCTCTCTATTTTGGCTCAATTGGGCTTAAGACTGGATTGGTCTTGCACCTAAGGGCAAGTCTTTATGCACCGCTTCCATTACACAAGGACGCAATCGGGCACACGCGCATTGGCGCATGCCCATGCGAGTGCACGTGCATTGGCCGTGCGCCCCATGCGAGCGTGCGTGTGAGGCGTGCCACGGTCCAATGGGTTATGGCATGTGCGCTCGCACGGGCGCGCGGTCAATGAGCATTCACCGCCTGCTTTTAGGTCAAGCTCAACCTAAGGCCTTACAAAAATTTTAAACTGGATTTGGGCTGGAGCATGGCTTGATCCAACCCAGCTTGCTTCCAATCTTACTTGCATTGTGTATCTACGTATCTATCTATGTATATATCATGTATAATTGTGCACGGAAAAAAAAAAACTTATAGAACCCAAATTCACCTAATTCCACCTAATTATCAAATTAATTTTTATATAACATTAATTGTAATTATTTAACCTTTAAAGTTGTAAACTTTTGGTACATGAATTTGTTCCATCGTTTTATTGCATCAACTATAGATCTTAGGCTGATGGAAAAGTACCTAGATATCTTTTTCTTAATTTTTTGGCCATTTGAAGTTCAAAAGCTACAATTCCCTATCTAATATGTTCTTTTACGCTTATAAAGTGCTTGATGCACTTGCATTTGAAGTTGTAATTCAACTTGAGGTCGTTTTATCAAAGAGAAAAGATCAAAGTCGTATGATCCTGGCATGTGATTGGCCAAGGTTGTGGCCAAGCTGAGCAAATTCTCTTTTGAGAAATGGTTTAAATTTGATGTAAAATATTTACAAACCAAACAAGTTTTATTAACACCTTTTTACATCGTTTAGTTATTCTGGTTGGCTAATGAAGGCTTTATTCAAAAGCCGAGATGACATGTTGGACCAATATTAGAAAGAGAAGATTTTAGTGTACTAGCAAAAGAATTGGATTCAACTTTGAAATATTGGAGTCCCCTTGATAAACTATATTAGAAAGAAAAGACTCTGAACACCGCCCCCGGTGCAGCAAGGCCTACGTGGGCTGCACCGCCTCTTCTGATTGGTCCACGTGGCTCCTACGTGGATGACCTGTCGGGCGGTATGGCTCTGCTTTGATGTTACGTTCTGAACGTGACGGCCATTTAAAGCAGTTCGCTTTTTTTTAAAATTAGCGTACGGACGAAAATGCCCTTTCCTCCATCCTAGCGCCATTTTACGTTGTATTTCATCTGTGCAAGAAGAACTCTCTTTCTTCCCCGGTCGAAAGAAAATATTTCAGCTTCGAGGCTGGAAAACCTGGCTACTGGAGTCTTTGTACAAAAACTTCTGGAGGATATGTCATCCGCAGCACAAAGTAAAAAGTCTTTCTTCCCACTTTTTCTAAAGCTCCTTTATTACACCAATCGTTTTTTCTGGTTAGAGTTAGTTAATGCGTGACCAAACCGTTTAATGCGCGGGTAACTTCCTTAGAACAAAATAGTTATGACATTCTGGGAGTCATAACTCTTTTAATGCTGCCCTTTCCCTCCATCCTAGCGCCAATTTATGTTGGATTTCATCTCTGCAAGATGAACTCTTTCTTCCCCTCCCTCGCTCTGAGAGTCCGGATGCTAAGGAATCAGTTGAGCACGAACCTACGCCCTCGCTCTGAAACTCCGGTCGATAGGAAATATTTCAGCTTCGAGGCTGAAAAACCTGGCTACTGGAGTCTACTGGAGTCTTCAAATATAAAAGTTTATCCAATGAGTTTTTCCTTGCCAAAACCTCACGTAGTCGTGCGCTTCTCTCTCTGAATTCGGCCAGGTAGGGTGTCGCGGGGATTCTCTCTATTTTCCTGTCATTACTTTCGAAGATCAAATGGGAGTCTCGAGAAACATGACTAGCATTCCCAAGCAGATGGAGGAAAAAAGGAGCCTTTTAAAAGCAATTGACGAAGAGATAACGAAGGCAGCTGAGGCCCATCTTACAGACCTGGCCGAATTCAGAGAGGGAAGCGAACGTCTACGTGAGGTTTTGGCAAGGAAAAACTCATTGGATAAACTTTTATATTTGAAGACTCAGTAGACTCCAGTAGCCAGGTTTTTCAGCCTCGAAGCTGAAATATTTCCTGTCGACCGGAGTTTCAGAGCGAGGGCGTAGGTTCGTGCTCAACTGAATTTCATCTGTGCAAGAAGAACTCTCTTTCTTTCCCCCCTTGCTCTGAGAGTCTGGATGCTGCCCTTTCCCTCCATCCTAGCGCCAATTTATGTTGGATTTCATCTCTGCAAGAAGAACTCTTTCTTCCCCTCCCTCGCTCTGAGAGTCCGGCTAAGGAATCCCCGCGACACCTACTTCAAATTCGGCCGAAAATCTTCGTGACACCCCAGTGGAAAGTTCACGACACCCTAGCTTTAAGGCGACGACACCCGTCGTTAGAACTGACCACAGAGAGAATCCCACGACACCCTAGTTCTAATTCGGCCAAAATCAATCGCGACACCCCAGTTGAAATCTCACGATACCCTAGCTCTAAGGAGACGAAACCCGTGCTTAAAACTGACCACGGAGATAATCCCAGCGACACCCTAGTTCGAATTCGGCCGTAAATCCTTCGCGACACCCCTAGTTGAAATCCCACGACACCCTAGCTTTAGGGCGACGACACCCGTGCTTACAAATGACCATATAGAGAGTCCCCGGCGACACCCTAGTCGAATTCGGCCGTTAATCCTTCGCGACACCCCAATCGAAATATCACGACACCCTAGCTTTAAGGCAACGACACCAATCGTTAGAACTGACCACGGAGAGAATCCCCGCGACACCCTAGTTCTAATTTGGCCGAAAATCAATCGCGACACCCCAGTTGAAATCTCACGACACCCTAGCTCTAAGGAGACGACACCCATGCTTAAAACTGACCACGGAGATAATCCCAGCGACACCCTAGTTCGAATTCGGCCGTAAATCCTTCGCGACACCCCAGTTGAAATCCCACGACACCCTAGCTTTAGGGCGATGACACCCGTGCTTACAAATGACCACATAGAGAGTCCCCCGTGACACCCTAGTCGAATTCGGCCGTTAATCCTTCGTGACACCCCAGTCGAAATATCATGACACCCTAGCTTTAAGGCAATGACACCCATCATTAGAACTGACCACGGAGAGAATCCCCGCGACACCCTAGTTTTAATTCGGCCGAAAATCAATCGCGACACCCCAGTTGAAATCTCACGACACCCTAGCTCTAAGGAGACGACACCCGTGCTTAAAACTGACCACGGAGATAATCCCAGCGACACCCTAGTTCGAATTCGGCCGTAAATCCTTTGCGACACCCCAGTTGAAATCCCACGACACCCTAGCTTTAGGGCAACGACACCCGTGCTTACAAATGACCACATAGAGAGTCCCGGCGACACCCTAGTCGAATTCGGCCGTTAATCCTTTGCGACACCCCAGTCGAAATATCACGACACCCTAGCTTTAAGGCAACGACACCCATCGTTAGAACTGACCACGGAGAGAATCCCCGCGACACCCTAGTTCTAATTCGGCCGAAAATCAATCGCGACACCCCAGTTGAAATCTCACGACACCCTAGCTCTAAGGAGACGACACCCGTGCTTAAAACTGACCTTGGAGATAATCCAGCGACACCCTAGTTCGAATTCGACCGTAAATCCTTCGCGACAACCAGTTGAAATCCCACGACACCCTAGCTTTAGGGCGACGACACCCGTGCTTACAAATGACCACATAGAGAGTCCCCGCGACACCCTAGTCGAATTCGGCCGTTAATCCTTCGCGACACCCCAGTCGAAATATCACGATACCCTAGCTTTAAGGCAACGACACCCGTCGTTAGAACTGACCACGGAGAGAATCCCCGCGACACCCTAGTTCTAATTCGGCCAAAAATCAATCGTGACACCCCAGTTGAAATCTCACGACACCCTAGCTCTAAGGAGATGACACCCGTGCTTAAAACTGACCACGGAGATAATCCCAGCGACACCCTAGTTCGAATTCGCCGTAAATCCTTCGCGACACCCCAGTTGAAATCCCATGACACCCTAACTTTAGGGCGACGACACCCTGCTTACAAATGACCACATAGAGAGTTCCCGCGACACCCTAGTCGAATTCGGCCGTAAATCCTTCGCGACACCCCAGTGAAATATCACGACACCCTAGCTTTAAGGCAACGACACCCATCGTTAGAACTGACCACGGAGAGAATCCCCGCGACACCCTAGTTTAACATTGGCCGTAAATCCTTCGTGACACCCCAGTTGAAATCTCACGACACCCTAGCTTTAAGGCGACGACACCCATGCTTGAACAAGGCGGGAATTTGACGTCACCCTAGTACTAATTCGACGACACCCTAGTAACTCAGCCATGCCATCTTTCCGAGAAAAGTTGCAAAACGTGGGCAGTTCCTATGGGTTTGCGGGTCTCTGTGATGTGATCGTGGCGATCCGGGTGTCCTTTCGTATTTCTCTGAGGTCGGCATAAACCCTAGAAAAAGCACTCATTCGTCTGTTGCTCGAGAAGCCATCCTTTTGCTCAAGAAGCCATCCTTCGTCTCTTGCTCGAGAAGCCACTGGTCTCCTTTTCCCTCCTAAATTTGTCCATAGTTCATTCTTTCGTATACTTCATTCATGGAGATGAGTGCTTTCGTTGTGACGAAGACCGCGAACAAAGAAGAAGCAGACGGAGAAAATGGCGGAACAATGCAAGGACATGGTTCTTCGTTCGAATGAGGATGCGGCTCCTTCAGGTATGTTTATCACTATATTAAATATTATGACATCCTCTCTTAAAATTTCATGACAAGTATGTCTTCTGTCTTACCCCCTGTTTCAGTTGACAATAAAATTGTTCCAGTCCCCCCAGTGAAGGCTTCCCAGCTGTTTAAGAATAGCTGCAGGCCGGCCGTATACGTTCAGAAGGTTTGGAAGGATGGGGTTCTCTAGACGGCATACAAAATTGATTCGAAGGACCCCATTTGGTGCCTTCGTCGACATGCAGACGTTCACAGTCGACGGGCGACTGCTAGCAGACATCATAAGATGTCACAATGGAGGCGACGAGTTCATGTTTTGCGGAAAGCCAGTTCTATTCAGTGCCGACGAAGTCGCACTCATTCTGGGACTTCCAGCTCATGGGAAGAAGATCGACACGTCCAGCCAAATGTTCAACGGAAGGTTGTTCAGACGGTTTGGCCAGGGTTTAGATCTTCGCCAAGAAGGTTTGGAGAAGTTGATATTTCAACTCCGATCATCTAAAGTACAGGAGGATGTCGAGGACACCGTCCGACTTTGGATCGCATACATGTTGGCCATGTTTTTGGCTCCAAAGTCTAATCAGAGATGTCCACGGTATCTCATCCAGCACTTGGATGACTTAAGTCAACTGGGTAGCATCGACTGGGCTTCGGCACTGAAGGAGTTGATTGTTCTGGCTCTCCCAGAAATAGCTGCTTGCTTGCGTTCCGAGGAGCCGGTGCACTCAAAGAATGCAAAAAAAGTTAGGAGGCAGCCTACCCTGTTCGGATGCTCGGCAGCACTGGTGGTAAGGATTATTGAGACACATAATTAGTGTTGTGAGTAAATTTTTTTGTAATATTACATTATTTAATATCCAAAAAAATATCATGTTCAGGCGTGGTTCCTCGAGCATACATCAATGCGAGAACCAGCATACCCTGATAAACGGCCCCGGCTGTTGAAGTGGTATGACCACCAAATGAAGATCCAATCGGTTCGGGTTGCCGACTTGCAGCCTCACGACTTGGTAAGCTAGTTCATTGCTCCATTGCTCTGACCATTTTTTTCAACTTAATGCGTCAATATGTTCACTTAATATTAATTTGTTATCATCTTGCGTTGCAGATGGAGGGAGCTACTGTACCATTGCCAGAAGAGCGCTGGCTTCTTCTCAGCAGAATGTAGCATCCCCCCCTCAACCAACAGATACCTGCGCCCCTCAACCAACGGATAGCTGCGCAGGATGTGCCGAGTTGAGGACTGAATTGGAGTGCGTTAAGGATCAACTCGACGATGTCAGGCACAGGCTGTCCATTGCTGAGAGCCTCCTCAGTTCACTGCTCAGAAAGGAAAGTAATGCAATAAATGAGGAGGACAAGGGAGACGAGAAAACAGAGAAGGTGCATTCCCTGGAGTTGGTCCTCGCGAGCCTGGTAATGGAAATAGTGAGGAGAAGAAGATGGAGGAGGACCATTCATCCGAGTATCCAATTGAGACAGGGAATGCAAAAGCAGAGGAGAAGAGATTGGAGGGGATTCATTGGCTGATAAAACAGAGCATGGGAATGAAAATAAAGATGAGTCCATATCCGATAATAAACTTGGCACCCCTGCGCCAAAGGATGATAATATGGACATAGAAATAATTGGAGTGCCTTCGCTTGTTAGGAGGGTTAAAAAAGAGCCGAGGAAGCGTAAGGCATCCACGGTCGTCGGAGAATGTTATGAGACAACCCGTCCTAAAAAGTCGGCGAAGACAGTGGGCACGTCAAAGCCCAACACAACGGTCGAAGATGACCAAATTATTATTCAAAATTTTTTGAGCGAGCGACTAACCGACGAGATCGTCTACACAAATATGTTTTCTGGCGTTGTAACAAGAAAAAATCTTCAAGATCTCATTAACAATGAAATGATAATAGATGATGTAAGTATATCAAGAAACCTGTTCTAGTTGTTGATTTTAGAATTATATTAATCGGTTTACATTGCATTGGCAGATAATTGATTTTGGCCAGGAGTTTCTGATGCGCAACTGGACAGAGCATCCTGACCGATACCATAAGTGCATATTTGCATCAGTTTTCGTATCCGCTCTGTGTCTGACTTCCTCATCACCTGCTCATGAACTTGCTGGAACATCAGGGGCCGTGATATTTGACAATGTATCGGATGAAGATAAGGCCCAATTCCGGTTTCTTTTCACCATAATAAACTCTGATAACTCGCACTGGCATTTGGTTGCTGTCGACATGGAAAGAAAGGTGTTCATGCACCTGAATTCAATGAAACGCAACCCGAAGTACAAGGCCAATGCAAGGAAATGGCATACAATTCTAGGCCACATATTCCATATCTACTGCGATAAGAAGGAAGCGATGACTTGGCCGATGGAAGATATTTCGGATTGCCCAAGCCAACCGACCGGATCGCTGGATTGCGGCCTATACTGTCTGAGATACATGGAATGTCTTGCTCGACGGGACAATCCTGATATGAAGATGGATTTCACGGATGAGGAAGTCAGAGATTACCGGCGACACTTAGCTGCGACGATATTGAGAGAGGGCTGAACAAAAGATTGCGACATTGTCGAAAAATGTTCTTAATTTTTTTATTCTTCTTTGTATGAAAATTGAATGTAATTTATTCATATTAACACTGATTATTATTTAATGCAAATGCACAAGAATAATCGTTGCGAGCAGGGGTGTCCTTGATGTACTCATATGTTTGCCTTCGTATGTTTTCGCCTTTCGGGTGTCGCCGCGCAAGAGCTAGGGAGTCGTTAGCCAAGAGCTGGGGTGTCATCGCGCTAAAATCTTCGGTGTCGGTTCGCGAGTACTGGGATGTCGTAGGTTTCCGCCTTTCGGGTGTCGCCGCGCAAGAGCTAGGGTGTCGTTACCCTTGAGCTGGGGTGTCGTCGTGCAAAAATCTTCGGTGTTGTTCACGAGTACTGGGATGTCGTAGGTTTCCACCTTTCGGGTGTCGCCGTGCAAGAGCTAGGGTGTCGTTACCCTTGAGCTGGGGTATCGTCGCGCTAAAATCTTCGGCATCGGTTTGCGAGTACTGGGATGTCGTAGGTTTCCATCTTTCGGGTGTCGCCGCGCAAGAGCTAGGGTGTCGTTATCCAAGAGCTGGGGTGTCATCGCGCTAAAATATTCGGTGTCGGTTCGCGAGTACTGGGATGTCGTAGGTTTTCGCCTTTGGGTGTCGCCGCGCAAGAGCTAGGGTGTCGTTACCCTTAAGCTGGGGTATCATCTCGCAAAAATCTTCGGTGTCGTTCGCGAGTACTGGGATGTCGTAGGTTTTTGCCTTTCGGGTGTTGCCGCGCAAGAGCTAGGGTGTCGTTATCCAAGAGCTGGGGTGTTGTCGCGCTAAAATCTTCGGTGTCGGTTCGCGAGTACTGGGATATCGTAGGTTTCCGCCTTTCGGGTGTCGCCGCGCAAGAGCTAGGGTGTCGTTATCCAAGAGCTGGGGTGTCGTCGCGCTAAAATCTTCGGTGTCGGTTCGCGAGTACTGGGATGTCGTAGGTTTTCGCCTTTCAGGTGTCGTCGTGCAAGAGCTAGGATGTCGTTACCCTTGAGCTGGGGTGTCATCACGCAAAATCTTCGGTGTCATTTCGCAAGTACTGGGATGTCGTAGGTTTCCGCCTTTCGGGTGTCGCCGCGCAAGAGCTAGGGTGTCGTTACCCTTGAGCTGGGGTGTCGTCGCGCTAAAATCTTCGGTATCGGTTGCGAGTACTGGGATGTCGTAGGTTTCCGCCTTTCGGGTGTCGCCACGCAAGAGCTAGGGTGTCGTTATTCAAGAGCTGGGGTGTCGTCGTGCTAAAAGCACTTCATTTTACTGAAATAGACACCCTATTTTGAAAGCACTTCATTTGCGACCAAGCCACCCTAATTCAAAAGTTACAACACCCGTGTTTTATATATGCTCTTGTGTAAGTTGACTCAATACATAAGCATCAAATTCATCCATCAAAGTTTCGGAAGGCGGAACAATTCTCTCTAGGTCCTCTTCAATATTAATAGACTGCAAACAAGTCTGCCTGATGCTTGAAGCAGCTCTTTCTTGACCTAATTTTTCCTTGATCTTTTTGACTTCTTCTCGACTCCACTCTTTAATCTGTTCTCTCTCGAGTGACCTTTCATCCTAATTTGTTCAGGATCTTAAATTACAAGCTCTGTACGTGGTTTAGCTGCGCAGTTGGCATCCACGGCAATTTTCAATATAGGTGTTAGACCATCCATCACTACATTAAATGCATCTTCAGACATGGAGGCTATCTCTGCGAGCTTCGTCATTCGATGACTCAGCAAACTATATCTACAATCATTAACATAATATTAATGATAACAAATATTAAGACATTTCAATTAAAAAATTGTCACTGCGTACCGTGATTTTCGTGTGCTTTTATCATAACCCTCAGTATTGCAGTCGAATTCGTCGAATTGGTATTTCATGTCCTTGCACCATCTCTTCAAGAAGTATTTATCTGGTAAACGAAATACGTCACTTTGATGAAGAACCAACAGGGCATGCCTACACAGGTACCCCTTGAACTGAAAGGATCGGCACTGGCATTGGACATCCTCAATATTTCTATCGTATGACACGATATAATCTTTGATCATCTCCTTGCCCATTCCATCGACTTCAATCCTTTCATACGACTTTATGGAATATAAACAACTGTTGCCAGCTTCCTTGATCAATTTTGTATTTGATGCAGCCATTTCAAGGATCTCATTCTAAAATTTTTTGAAAATGCGCCTTGTATACCTTCCTGCAGCTTGTCTCTCAAAAGGTGATGATGTCTTTAGGAAAGCAATCGTTTGCAACGTCCTATTATCTTCCTCATTTTTGGCCTTGTATCTTTTTTCCAAGGCATCTTCGTACTTACTTATGAACTCCGTTAGTGTTGTCTTCAAATTTATAAACCCATCGAAGAAGTGATTAATGCCCTCGCTCCTTTGTGAAGATGACATCCCTGTTCAAAATTTTGTCAACAAAAAAAAAGCGTTTAACGTGAACATGAACCAAAGACAATGACATACAAACCTGCGAAGAATGTATCCTTTAGGTAAACTGGGACCCATTTATCCCGATATTCGAAAAGGACATTGAACCAATCTATAGACTTGCATTCTTTATATTTCTCTATAACATGTGCCCACCTTTCCTCGAATGACTATATGGTCAATGAATCATATATCGCCTCATCGAAATCAACCATAAACTTGGGATTTTCCGTGCAAATGTGGCCAATCTTTTCAGGTATCTTCTTCAATATATGCCAAAGACAAAATCGATGTCGTGTGTTAGGAAAAACTTCTTTGACAGCAGCCTCGATTGCCTTATCTTGGTCAGTTATCATGGCAATAGGTGCTTGACCACCATTTGCATTCAGCCAAGTCTGAAAAACCCATTTATATGTCTCAGTACTCTCATCAGACAACAATGTGCATCCAAGCAAGGTGGACTGTCCATGATGGTTGACCCCAACGAATGGACAAAAAGGCATTTGATATCTGTTTGTCAAGTACGTTGAGTCAAAGCTTAGAACATCACCGAAGTATGTGCATGCCAATCTTGACCTTGGATGAATCCAGAAGATAGACCTCAGATGATCATTATCATTGAGGTCTAAGGAATAGAAGAAATTGGGATTTCTGAGTTGCATTTCGGCGAAATGAATTACCATTGACTGAGCATCTCCTTCTTTCAGCTTAGACTGACGTTCGCGACAAATGAAGTTATGAGCATCCTTCTCGGTGAAATCCAATTGTCTTCTGCCCCCTTTTCTCCTTGCTATGTCAGAGTATATCTGAGTCGTCGGAACATTCACGGCATGTAAATTGCTGATCTCTGCCTTCTTTGGTGTGCTGATCCTCCTATGTGACCATAGATAACCAGTTGATGTTATGGACATCCCATGTTATGTTCTAGAGAAACCTCATCCAATATCCACTTACCACTTATAGCATTCAGTCTTGCTTTTATGGATGCCATACAATCAACTTTCCCAGTATCCCGATGATTCATACTCTTCTCTGATTTTCTAGATTTTCCTTGCCTCCAACACGCCAGGTGCTTGAAGCAAAATTTTTTTTATTGTTGGCCCTGCAACACACTGTTGTGATTTCAAAACCAACTCGTTTCACGTATCCATTGTAGAACGTATATACATCATCTGCTGAATTGAATTTCATCCCAGTTTGAGGAACTACAATATCATCCACTGCATTTGGAGCGACGGGTGAAGGTGCACGGCCGGGAGTGTTATCGATTTCTTTCCGATCTATAATTTCAGCATCAACTGTGAAAATATAGGCACGCAGTCATGAACAATGATATCCATAGATTTAGTTGTCAATATATGCTGACAAAGGATTAGGATTTAGGACATGAAGGTTAAAACAATACGACACCCCAGTTATCATCTCACGACACCCTAGCTTTAAGGCGACGACACCCGTGGGTTCACTGTTAATGCATGGGTGTCATCGCCTTAAAGCTAGGGTGTCGTGAGATTTCAACAGGGGTGTCTTGAAGGAGTTTCGGCCGAAATCCAATTCTCCCTGGGGTGTCGCGGGGATTGTCCGCGCGGTCAGTTCTAAGCACGGGTGTCATCGCCTTAAAGCTAGGGAGTCGTGAGCTTTCAACAGGGGTGTCTCGAAGGAGTTTCGACCGAAATCCAATTCTCCTGGGGTGTCACGGGGATTCTCTCCGTGGTCAGTTCTAAGCACGGGTGTCGTAGCATTGCTAGGGTGTCGTGAGGTTTCAAGTGGGGTGTCGCGAAGGAGTTTCGGTCGAAATCCAATCATCCTTGGGTGTCGTGAGGTTTTTCTTGGGACGACGTAAAACTTACTACGGTAACCGGGTATTTGGCTTCCCGAAACTCTCTTCTATTCCCCATCCCTCGAAACTCAACGAGGGGGGGGGGCTCACCGATTCGATTCCTGTGAACCACCCACTGAGATGGTGGCGCATGGCACTCGAAACACCCGCCAGGAGTACCTTAAATATGGATGGGGGAATGCCATCGTTAATCACCTTTTCAGCTGATCTTCCAAACTTTTTTGATACTGAGATGGCTTCTAGAGGCGAGGGGCGATCTACTGGCACCCATGGGAGCCACCGCACTACGGTCACCATCGATGCGGAGGTCTATGCGGAGTCGCTCGCA
Source organism: Calamus simplicifolius (assembly GCA_900491605.1). Taxonomy (NCBI): domain Eukaryota; kingdom Viridiplantae; phylum Streptophyta; class Magnoliopsida; order Arecales; family Arecaceae; genus Calamus; species Calamus simplicifolius. The sequence continues at coordinate 2,189,237 of UESW01004000.1, read as the reverse complement.
ATCAGCGAGCGACTCAACAGGACAGCCGAGCAATACATGGCCGTTTCAATGAGACAAATCGAGGTCCTGCTTCGGGCCAACAGCCGGCTGGAGTCGCAAGTAGAGTCCCTCCAACGCTAGATCGCCGAGGCAGTGACCGAAGCAGATGTCAAGCCCTAGTGAGGGCTCATGTACTTTTTTCTTTTCTTTTTTATGAATAAAAATAAATTTTAGTAACTTGGGTGTCGCTGGCCTTCTCGCCGTCTTCTCGCCGTGGTCAGTTCTAAGCACGGGTGTCGTCGCATTAAAGCTAGGGTATCATGAGCTTTCAACAGGGGTGTCTCTAAGGAGTTTCGGCCGAAATCCAATTCTCCCTCGGGTGTCGCGGGGATTCTCCACGGGTCAGTTCTAAGCATGGGTGTCGTCGCCTTAAAGCTAGGGTGTCGTGAGCTTTCAACAAGGGTGTCTCGAAGGAGTTTTGGCCGAAATCCAATTCTCCTGGGGTGTCATGGGGATTCTCTCCGTGGTTAGTTCTAAGCACGGGTGTCGTAGCATTGATGCTAGGGTGTCATGAGGTTTCAAGTGGGGTGTCGCGAAGGAGTTTCGGCCGAAATCCAAATCATCCTTGGGTGTCGTGAGGTTTTCTCTTGGGACGATGTAAAACTTACTACGGTAACCGGGTATTTGGCTTCCTGAAACTCTCTTCTATTCCCTATCCCTCGAAACTCAGCGAGGGGGGGGGCTCACCGATTCGATTCCTGTGAACCGCCCACTGAGATGGTGGCACATGGCACTCGAAACACCCGCCAGGAGTACCTTAAATATAGATGGGGGAATGCCATCGTTAATCACCTTTTCAGCTGATCTTTCAAACTTTTTTGATACTGAGATGGCTTCTAGAGGCGAGGGGCGATCTACTGGCACCCATGGGAGCCACCGCACAACGGTCACCGTCGATGCAGAGGTCTTTGTGGAGTCGCTCGCAATCAGCGAGCGACTCAACAGGGCGGCCGAGCAATACATGGTTGTTTCAATGAGAAAGATCGAGGTCCTGCTACGGGCCAATAGCCGGCTGGAGTCGCAAGTAGAGTCCCTCCAGCGCCAGATCGCCGAGGCAGCGACCGAAGCAGATGTCAAGCCCCAGTGAGGGCTCATGTACTTTTTTCTTTCTTTTGTGATGAATAAAAATAAATTTTAGTAACTTGGGTGTCGCGTGTCGTCCCCTTAAAGCTAGGGTGTCGTGAGCTTTCAACAGGGGTGTCTCGAAGGAGTTTCGGCCGAAATCCAATTCTCCCTGGGGTGTCGCGGGGATTCTCCGCGCGGTCAGTTCTAAGCACGGGTGTCGTAGCATTGGTGCTAGGGTGTCATTAGATTTCAACTGGGGTGTCACGAAGGAGTTTCGGCCGAATTCGACAAGGGGTGTCGCGGGGGTTCTCTCCGTGATCAGCTCTAAGCACGGGTGTCGTCGCCTTAAAGCTAGGGTGTCGTGAGCTTTCAACAGGGGTGTCTCGAAGGTGTTTCGGCCGAAATCCAATTCTCCCTGGGGTGTCGCGGGGATTCTCCGCGCGGTCAGTTCTAAGCACGGGTGTCGTAGCATTGGTGCTAGGGTGTCATTAGATTTCAACTGGGTGTCACGAAGGAGTTTCGACCGAATTCGACAAGGGGTATCGCGGGGGTTCTCTCCGTGATTAGCTCTAAGCATGGGTGTCGTCGCCTTAAAGCTAGGGTGTCGTGAGCTTTCAACAGGGTGTCTCCAAGGAGTTTCGGCCGAAATCCAATTCTCCCTGGGATGTCGCGGGGATTGTCCGCGCGGTCAGTTCTAAGCATGGGTGTCGTCGCCTTAAAGCTAGGGTGTCGTGAGCTTTCAACATGGGTGTCTCAAAGGAGTTTCGGTCGAAATCTAATTCTCCTGGGGTGTCACAGGGATTCTCTCCATGGTTAGTTCTAAGCACGGGTGTCGTAGCATTGATGCTAGGGTGTCGTGAGGTTTCAAGTGGGGTGTCGCGAAGGAGTTTCAGCCAAAATCCAAATCATCCTTAGGTATCGTGAGGTTTTCTCTTGGGACGACGTAAAACTTATTACGGTAACCAGGTATTTGGCTTCCCGAAACTCTCTTCTATTCCCCATCCCTCGAAACTCAATGAGGGGGGGGCTCACCGATTCGATTCCTGTGAACCGCCCACTGAGATGGTAGCGCATGGCAATCGAAACACCCGCCAGGAGTACCTTAAATATGGATGGGGGAATGCCATCGTTAATCACCTTTTCAGCTGATCTTCCAAACTTTTTTGATACTGAGATGACTTCTAGAGGCGAGGGGCGATCTACTGGCACCCATGGGAGCCATCGCACAACGGTCACCGTCGATGCGGAGGTCTATGCGGAGTCGCTCGCAATCAGCGAGCGACTCAACAGGGCGGCCGAGCAATACATGGCTATTTCAATGAGAAAGATCGAGGTCCTGCTTCGGGCCAACAGCCGGCTGGAGTCGCAAGTAGAGTCCCTCCAGCGCCAGATCGCTGAGGCAGCGACCAAAGCAGATGTCAAGCCCCAGTGAGGGCTCATGTACTTTTTTCTTTTCTTTTGTGATGAATAAAAATAAATTTTAGTAACTTGGGTGTCGCAGGCCTTCTCGCCGTGGTCAGTTCTAAGCACGGGTGTCATCCCCTTAAAGCTAGGGTGTCGTAAGCTTTCAACAGGGGTGTCTCGAAGGAGTTTCGGTTGAAATCCAATTCTCCCTGGGGTGTCGCGGGGATTCTCCGCGCGGTCAGTTCTAAGCACGGGTGTCGTAGCATTGGTGCTAGGGTATCATTAGATTTCAACTGGAGTGTCACAAAGGAGTTTCGGCCGAATTCGACAAGGGGTGTCGCGGGGGTTCTCTCCGTGATCAGCTCTACGCACGGGTGTCGTCGCCTTAAAGCTACGGTGTCGTGAGCTTTCAACAGGGGTGTCTCGAAGGAGTTTCGGCCGAAATCCAATTCTCCCTGGGGTGTCGCGGGGATTCTCCGCGCGGTCAGTTCTAAGCACGGGTGTCGTCGCCTTAAAGCTAAGGTGTCGTGAGCTTTCAATAGGGGTGTCTCGAAGGAGTTTCGGCCGAAATCCAATTCTCCTGGGGTGTCGTCAGATGAGAGCTAGGGTGTCATGAATTTTCAACTGGGGTGTCGCGAACGACGACAGCACCGACTCAGGCTGTTAACGACACCCCAGTTCTCATCTTACGATACCCTAGCTTTTAGGCGACGACACCGATGACGTGACTGTTAAAGCGGGGTATCGCGGGGATTGTTCTCCATACGGGGTATCGCGAGGCTTTTCTCTAGCATTCGTTTGGAGCACGGGTGTCCTAAGCTTGTAACTACGGTGTCTTAACAGTATATCAGGGGTATCATAGCTTTAACGACGACACTAGAGCTATATGGACAGGAAATAACGGGGAATATAGGCCGAACCACTCTGACGACACCCCAGTTCATGAGGTATAACATCCTAGTTAAAAGAGTATGACATTCGTGCTTACAAAACAGTAAACTCTAAAGAGTTATGACTCCCAGAATGTCATAACTATTTTGTTCTAAGGAAGTTACCCGCGCATTAAACGGTTTGGTCACGCATTAACTAACTCTAACCAGAAAAAACGGTTGGTGTAATAAAGGAGCTTTAGAAAGAAGTGTGAAGAAAGACTTTTTACTTTGTGCGGATGACATTTCCTTCAGAAGTTTTTGTACAAAGACTCCAGTAGCCAGGTTTTCCAGCCTCGAAGCTGAAATATTTTCTTTCGACATGGAAAGAAAGAGAGTTCTTCTTGCACAGATGAAATACAACTTAAAATGGCGCTAGGATGGAGGAAAAGGGCATTTTCATCTGCACGCTAATTTAAAAAAAAAAGCGAACTGCTTTAAATGGCCGTCACATTCCGAACGTAACATCAAAGCAGAGCCATACCGCCCGACAGGTCATCCACGTAGGAGCCACGTGGACCAATCAGAAGAGGCGGTGTAGCCCACGTAGGCCTTGCTGCATCGGGGGCGGTGTACAAAGTCTTTTCCTATTAGAAAGACAAGTGGGCCGAGTTCTTCTTTAAGTGAGCCAGCACATGATCCAATTCAAGCTTTCACTCGAGCCAGGTCAATGAATCTAGGCTGAAGAAATAGGGGGAGAAAATTGTGCCCAATATTTTGTCAATTGCCTGTCCTCTTTTCTCTTGCAACCTAGTTGAGTCCGATTAACAATCACAAGATTTAGATTAAAAAGTCACCTAACCTGGTTTGAAATCTTTATCAAGCAAGTGGGCACCATTTGCCAGCCTTTTAATTAAGAAGGAATTGATGCAATAGGAGAATAGCATTGTAATGTTATGATCTTTTGCTGGACTCCTTTTTTGGGTAGTCTAGGACCTCATAAAAGCAACTGCATGATAATTAGCCGTAGCAATATGAAAAAACATGGGAGAGGAAAATTATTGGTCCAACAGGGCATTTTCTTTGGAGTTGCAATCAAGGAAAAAGTCTTTATATACCGCCCTTAAGAGAAATTATGGAGTGATTCCGATAAGTACCTGGGACCCTTACATAAGGATAGTTTAGTTAATTATTGAGTCAGGCCACAACTATAGCTGAACCGCCCTTAAGAGATATTTTTGTAGATTGGAATATATAGGTGGCTTCCCTCCAACTAAACCACGCACCAATTAATTCTGCATAAGAAACTCATGAGGTTAAAAGAGAATAACTATAGTCAATAGGATACTCCCATATTAATCTCCGATAATAACTCCAGCATTAGATGTACCTCGATGAATTAATCAATCAAAATTTACCTTGATATAGTCTAGTTGAAGTAGTGACCAAGAGATGAGGTTGAGTGATATTCCCATGTGCTGCAATATACTAGATGTTAGATTCTTTATGAGTAGGTGACCGATAGGATCGCGATGTTATTGTTAAGACATCGCGGCTATCAGTTTAATTAATCGTCTCTTTAAGAAAATTAAAAATCTATAGAAAAGATAAGTTAGGTCGAATTCATTAGGAAAATAGTATATTGAATGTTTTGAAATCCTTGATTTAAGAAATTAAGAGATTAGATAAACAGGTGCAAAACAAAAGAAAATACGTGGTACTAGAATCTATTATTTAGATCCTAGCATCTACTTGCAATAAAAAAGGACATGAATTTAAAGATGCAAGAAAATAAATTTTATATTAATTGAAACTAGGATCCCACTATAAAATGCAATTAATAAATAAAAATAATTAAAATATAACAAAGATAAGAAAAGGATTAGTGCAATCTCATCGAAAAGATGATCGACGAACTCTCCTTCTTTCTTTATACTTCCTGGAGCAAACCGTGCTTCTATGCTTCTTCTTCCACTACAACAAAATTTACTATAGCAACTCTTTTTTTCGGCTCAACCTAAGAATTATCATAATTTTTAACAATGCTTATAAGCGTCGGGATCGTACACCCACCCTCCACTCAACCTCCTCCTCCTTTTTCTTTCCCCGGATCTCCCCTTTCTCCCTTCGGATTTTTCGATCTTCTCTACCCTGGATCTTCCCCCCAGCCCCACCTCTAGATCTTCCTCCTGCCCCCCTTCGGATCTCCTGATCTTCTCTACCTTGATCTCCCCCCTGGATTTTTCTCCGGTCTTCTTTACCCATCTCCGATCTTCCGATCTTCTCTACCCTAATCTCCTCCTCCGGTAGCCGATCAATCCACAAAACAGAGCGAAAGGCACTGTAAAGAGCAGAAAAGAGCCCTTTCCAGGAACTAGCAAGGGCCTGAGCGGGGACTGCAGTTGTGCTCTGTTTGTCAGATTTGAGGAAGATCCGTGGGGATGGGTTCATGAGCTACGACAGGCCGCCTCTACCATCCTCGGCGATGCCCTCTTCTCCTTTGACTTCTTCTTTGCCGAGCGAAGCAATTGGAGAACCGGAGATCACATTGTGCTCAGCCCAATGGTGGAGCTTCTGTTGGCGTTCGGCTCGATTTCACTCTTCGGTCGGGCGAGGGAGATGGAGGATGTTGTCTCCGTCCAGCCAGCGTTCTTCCATCCTCTCGGCTCGCTGCACTTCTTTGCCATCTTTGATGGCCACGACGGCTCCCACGTAAGTCTTTACACCTTCTTTGCATCTCATCTCTTCCTTTGGACCATCTCTATCGACCTTCAGGATCAGGAATCCGGACTGCAGCTGCATGCCTTGGCGTTCTGTTGGCCCAGATGCAACCCAAGAGGGGGAGGTGAATTTGGTTGTTTAAAAATTTAATACTTAAAAACTTAAAACCAAATTTCACAAGGATTAAGTATACTAGTGAAGTGATGCAATAATTTAAAGCACAATGTGTGTGTGAGAGATAGAGACAAAGGCACGACAAATACACAAAGATTTATAGTGGTTCGGTGTATCCCACACCTACGCCCACTCCCAAGAAACTCTTGGGTCCATACTATAATCCACTGATTACAGTTGAGTTATTTTACAAGCTCACAACTTTAACTTATTATTTTACATGGGGTCACAACGAACCCAGCCGGTTTTCATGGGTTCACCAGCACAAAACCCAAACCTAAGCTAAACTAGCTCGTTTCCAAGGTAAACTACCTCAACAAATTCAATCCCCTGATTGAATTAGTAAACACAAAATCAATTTAATGTTTACAACAATGGAAAGCTCCTTAAATGAAAATAAGTAATATAAATAAAATAAGATTTAGAAAAGCCTGATTGAAGCGATGTGGATTTGAGCTTTTCTTCTTTTCCTCTTCTCTTTTGAATGGATGAGCAAGGATTGAATCGTTGAATCTTGAACACAGCTCGTTGAGGAAATAGGGCTTTTTCTCTTCTTCTTTGCCCTTTTCAAAATCCTCTGAATTTGAACTTTTGGGGCTTTGGATTTCTCTTGAATCTCTCTTGGATTGATAGGCTTGGACTCAGAGATTTCTCTTTGAAATTTCTCTCTTTTTCACTCAGTATTTTCTTGATTTTTCTCTCTTTTTCTCAATATTTTTTTCGTTCTTCTTTTCAAATGGATGAATCCCCTTTTTATAGAGTCTTAATCCAAGATTAGGTGAGAAACTAGCCGTTAAAATTGTTCCTGGATACTTCCTTAAGTGAAGAAGAGTATCCGTTGAGAGTTAGGTGAGAAAATATATCCGTTAGAATCCGATCTAGCACTTTTGAAAATCATCCTTGATAGGTTGGAGTCAGCTCCAACTTTTCATGTATCGGCTCCAGATCATGTTTTCATAAATAGCAAAAATCGATTTGATGTAGAGTCAGCTCTGACTTTGCAAAGTGTCGACTCCCCGCTGACTAGAGTCAGCTCCTGATTTCTGATGTGTCGGTTCTGAGAATTCCTTCGAAAACACAGTCTCTGTAACTCAGGTTAGAGTCGGCTCCCAAAATCCATGTGTCGGCTCTGGTTTCTGAAGCAGAAAATAGTTTCTCTGTATCTCAGGTTGGAGTCGGCTCGAATGGTTCTAGGTGTCGGCTCCAAGTTCTGAACTTAAATAAATTCCATTGAAACTTGGTTCAAAACTGATTTCTAAGTGCCATTTGAATAAATAACCAATCTTAATTCCTGAAACACTTATCAAATCTATCAGAAACACAATGAATATACTCATGGCTTTTATTAATCATCAAAATCAATAATTGGGTAAATAATTTTCAATAATTTCTCAACAATCTCTCCCTTTTTGATAATAAAAAAACATTGAGTATATGCATAATTATCAAAGTATTTATATTTAAGGTTAAGCTCTCCCTTAATGTGGTAGCTCCCCCTATGTGTGTGCATATGTTAAGTTCATTGAAACTTTTATGCATATCTTAATTCCATGTGGTATTAATTCTATTTAACATGCATATAAGTACCATTCTTTCATTAATTGATTATGGATATATAAATATCTCTTCTCTCATTATTTTTATGCATATACAAGAATCTCTTCTCCCCCTTTTTTGTAATCAACAAAAAGGTTTATAAGGTGCATTAAGACTTAAATTAACATCAATCAAAGGAGTTTGAGTAATTCAATCATCAAAATCAAAGGTTAACTTAAAATTCAAGCTTAATATCAAAATTTAAGTATGATATTCATTGAATACTCAAAACTTCATTACATCATTCACAAAGTTAAAATATTTCATTACATTATTCTAAGCATCAAAATACTACATTACATCATTCATAAAGTCAAAATACAAACTAAACATCAAAGAGTAAGTACATCAAAATGTAAGTCAAACATCAAAAGCTAATAACATCAAAATCTAAGAAGTCTTTTGAGCTCTTCTAAGATCTTTCCCATTCCTTCACTTTGGATTTTGATAAAATTATTTAGTCTTCTGTCAATAAAGCAGATGCAATTATGATTTTCTCTTGTAACTCTGCATTGCACTTAGAATAAGTATCAGAATCTCCTCCGATGTCCTTGATCTTCTAAAAAATATGCATAAGATCAGTCTTCAAGGCTTCTAAAGAAGTTCCAAAGGATGATTCAATTTTGCTTACTCTATCTTCCAAGGAATAGTACATTTCCCTTAAGCTCATAAGTCTACTATCTAGCTCAATTTTCATCTCTTTTTTATGACTAGCAAAGAGTTCCTTTAATTGTACTAACTAAGCATCAAAAAGCCAGATGAAGGATCAGAAACAGATGCAAGTGCTGGAATAGGTGCGGGTGGTGGTGATGATCTATTAGGCTCAGGTGAAAGATGCCTCACTGATGGGCCAGCCACCGATGGTGCAGTAGCTCAATATCAGCTGTCCTGTCCTCCAGATGTCCTTTCCTTTCCCAATTGCCATCCACCTTCGCGAACCCCATCCGATGCACAGTAGCTAAACTATAATAGTCAGTGTACCTTAAGTTTTTCTTGGGTTCACTGTCTGAAATAACTACACCTTGGCTCTGGAATGCTAATATCAAAACCATGCCATAAGGAAAAGTTGATCTCTTTTTGCTACCAGTATCAGCCATGTACCAAATCATCATACCAGCTAAATTAATTTGCTGACCTATTAGAACACTGTCCATTATAACAATGTCTCACTCCGAGACATACTCAAATCTACCGACCTTTGGGAATAAAATCTGACCACAAATATTATGAAGTAATCTTAACTCAAGGGGAAACTGGTTTGCCCTAACTTCTTCAAATTCAGTGACATCCCTTCCTAGCATTCTTGATAATGCACTTGATCTCTCACTATGGATATTTGCAATAAGTCCAGTAACAGGAATCCCTAAAAGGTTTCCTAGAATCTTCAAAGTTAGATGAATTCTTTTCCCTCTAACAGAACTCACTATACCTTCATCTCCTTTGAAAGATTGAAATAAAATTCTTTGACTAAGGCAGGGTAAGTGGGTACATCAAGAGACACACCTTATCCCAACCTAATTCTTTTAATTGCCGCCCAATGAAGAAACCCTCTTCCTCAAAGAAGTAAAAATCTACTTTTCTGCCCATAGTGATCACACGGCCAGCAAGGGTGTTGATTTGGGATGAGGAAGGACTTGGAATAGCGCTTGGTGTGGATGCCGACGAAGAGGACGAAGAACTCGGTGAAGGCTACCTCGTCGGACGCCTTACGGTTCGTTTCCCAGTCGTCATCGCTCCACCAAATAAGGATCATCTATGTTTGGTTGCCATTGAGTGCTAAGGAATGGTTAATTTGAGAAATCTTGGGTTTTGTGAAGAGTTGGAGAGAGTTTGGAAGGGTTAGGAGTCGATTGAAATGAGAGAGAGTCGACTCTGCCCTAAATAAGTCAATCTGGGACCAGGAGTCGACTCCGCAAAGCGAGGTGTCGGCTCCAGGTCGCTAACACAGTCACGCCCGAAGTGGAGTCGACTCAAAAGTAGGTGTCGGCTCCAAAGTCTCAGACAAAACTGGAGTCGACTCTAATACTGAGGAGTCGCTCCAAGACAGTTTCAGAAAAAATAAGAGAGTTTCAAAATCTGAAACTTGTCCAATTGATAAATTTTGGTAAAAACTTTGAATTGAGAATCAATTCAAATGATCTAGATAAATTTCCTTAAAATTCAAGAAAATTGAAAAATTGAATTCTAGATAATCATTCCTTAGGAGTTTCAAAATCATTCCAAGGATCACAAATCCTAATTCTCCTCTAAGATAACAAAATCTTTCTTCACTCAAGGGTTTTGTAAATATGTCAGCTAATTGTTCTTCAGTATTAACATAATCAAGACAAATTTCATTATTAGCTACATGTTCTCTTATAAAATGATATCTAATTTCTATGTGTTTGTTCTTGAATGTTGAATTGGATTTTTAGTTAAATTGATTGCACTAGTGTTATCACATCTATGGGTGTTTTATCAAGTGTTATACCATAGTCTTCAAGTTGTCGCTTAATCCATAGGATTTGAGCACAGCAACTTCCAGCTGCAACATATTCAGCTTCAGTAGTTGATAATGCAACTGAATTTTGCTTTTTGCTAAACCATGAGATTAAGTTACTTCCTAAGAATTGGCATGCACCACTTGTGCTTTTTCTATCTAATTTACATCCAGCATAATCAGAATCAGAATATGCAATTAAGTTTAATGTTGAGTCTCTAGAATACCATAAACCTACATTTTTAGTTCCACTTAGATATCTTAAGTATTCTTTTAACAGCAATTAATGTGATTCTTTAGGTTCAGATTGAAATCTAGCACATAAACATACTGCAAACATATATCTGGTCTACTTGCTGTTAAGTAAAGAAGGATCCGATATACCTCGATAATACTTTTGATCAACTTCTTACCTTCTTCATCTTTGTCTAGCTTGCATGAAGGACTCATTGGTGTTCCGAGGGGTTTGATTGTTTCCATACCAAACTTTTTGAGAAGTTCTCTTGTGTACTTTGTTTGGTTGATGAAAATTCCTCTCTTTGCTTTGTTTGATTTGGAGTCCAAGGAAGAAGTTGAGTTCTCCCCATGCTCATTTCGAATTCTCCCTGCATTAACTTAGCAAATTCTTGACAAAGAGATTGTTAGTAGCACCAAAATAATATCATCTACATATATTTGTACTACAATAAATCTTTATCTTTTCTTTTCAAAAATAGGTTTTATCAACATTTCCTCTTGTAAAATCATTTTCAATTAGAAATTTACTTAACCTATCATACCAAGCTCTAGGTGCTTGTTTCAAACCATATAGTGCTTTGTGCAATTTAAAAACGTGATTTGAAAATTCATGATCTTCAAAACCTGGTGGTTGTTCTACATAAACTTCTTCATTTATAAATCCATTTAAAAATGCGCTTTTAACATCCATTTGAAATAAATTAATGTTCATATGACATGCAAATGCAAGTAATAGTCTAATGGCTTCTAATCTAGCTACAGGTGCAAAGGTTTCATCAAAATCAATACCTTCTTCTTGATTATATCCTTTTGCAACTAATCTAGCTTTGTTTCTAATTACTATGCCATTTTCATCTAATTTATTTCTAAATACCCATTTTGATCCTATTACTGAATGATTTTTAGGTCTTCAACTAAGGTCCAAACATTATTTCTAGTAAATTGATTTAATTCTTCTTGCATAGCTAACATCCAATTATTATCTTTTTCAGCTTCTTCAATAGTTTTAGGTTCAATTTGAGATACAAATGCAAGATGATTACTAATATTTCTCATTGATGATCTAGTTCTTATTCCTTGAGATGGATCACCTATAATCAATTCCTTAGGATGACATAAGCATCTCCAATCTCTAGGAAGATCTACATCATTATGATATATTAATCATCATCCTTAGGTGAATCATCATCTTTAGCTTCTTGTTCATGATCTGAAGATACATCAATATTAATTTTTCAAGATCTCTTTTCAATGTTTGTATCTTCCTCATCATCAATCTTTTCAGAACTTGATGCTAAAGATTCATCAAAAACTACATGAATGGATTCTTCTACAATTAAGTTTTCTTGTTAAATACTCTATATGCTTTACTAGTTGTTGAATATCCTAAAAAATCCTTCATCAGATTTAGCATCAAATTTTAAGATTGTTTTTACCATTATTATGAATGAAACATTTACAACCAAATGCATGAAAGTATTTTAATTTGGTTTTCTATTCATTCCATAATTCATAAGGTGTTTTCTTAAGATTGGTCTATTAAAGCTCTATTAAGATGTAACATGCTGTTTATAGCTTCCGCCCAAAAGTACTTTGGTAAGTTGCTTTCACATAGCATGGTACGGGCCATGTCTTCTAAGTTCTATTTTTCTTTCAACTACTCCATTTTGTTGTGGTGTCCTAGGTGCTGAAAAATTATGATTAATTCCATTTTCAATGCAGAAATTTTCAAATTCAAATTCTGTCCATGATCACTTCTAAGAGACACTATGGTAGTGTTTTTCTCATTTGTGACTTTCTTGAAGAATTTCAGGAATATCGAGAAAGTCTCATCTTTGTGAGCTAAAAACATTACCCAAGTATATCTAGAATAATCATCTACAATCACAAGACCATATTTCTTTCCTCCTAGACTTGTGGTTCTAGTTGGTCCAAAAAGATCCATGTGAAGTAGCTCTAGTGGCCTAGAAGTTGAAACAATGTTTTTAGATTTGAAAGAACTTCTAGTTTGTTTTCCAAATTGACATGCATCACAAATTTTATTATTTTCAAAATCTAGTTTGGAAATCCTTTAACTAAATCCATTTAATTAATTTTGAAATAAGGTGTGTGCTTGCATGACCTAATCTACGATGCCACAACCAACCAATCTCATTATTAGCATTATCAGCAATTAAGCAATGATTACTAGTAGACAAATTGTCTAATCAATTAAGTATACATTGCCATTTCTATTTCCAAAATACAATGCTATTATCAATGGGATTAGAAACAGTGCAAATAGAAGCTTCAAATGAAACTTTGAAACCTTTATCACATAATTGGCTAATACTAATTAGATTATGCTTTAAACCATTAACATATAAGTACATTTCAATAAAAGTGGATGGAGTTATTTGAATTTTACCAAGGCCCATAATTTGGCCTTTTTATTATCGCCAAACGTAACAACTCCTTCTTTTTCTTCAAGGGTGATGAATTGATCTTTGTCACCCGTCATATGTCTTGAGCAGCCACTATCAAGATACCACTTTCGCTTTGATCTTTTGGCCAAGACACTCCTGCAAATAATCAAACTTATGTTTAGGTACCCAAGCTTTCTTGGGTCCTTCATGGTTAGTAGCAATAAAATTGTTCCTTTTGGAACCCATATTTTCTTGCTTTAATATTTAAATTCTTGTTATTTTTTAAAATTGCATTCATAAGATTTATGACCTTTTTGTTACAATAAAACATGTTATATTATTTTTCTTTTACAAAAAATTTTACATATTTTTGTTTCTTGTGTGTTATATCCTAAACCAGCTTTATCAAATACAGCTCTTTGATTACTTAAAAGCAAATTAAGTTTTTCTTAGCTATATGTAAATTTATCAACTATAATTTTATTTTATCAATTTCTTTCTTAAATTAATTTTCATTAGAAATTGATTTTTTCTTTTAAAAATTTTTATTTTAGATTTAAATTTTTAACCTAAAGAATTATTCATTTTCTCTTTAGAAGATTTATTTTTTTTTCAAAGATTTTTTTCTTTTTCAAAATTTAAAATCACTAACTAAGTTCATTGAAAGCTCAATAATTCATCAAATGTAAAATCATCATTGGGGTTTCAGAACTTACCTCATTTTCGTCGTTTGCCATGAAGCAATATTTGCAACTTCTTTTTGTTCTTCAGAAGATTCTTCACTATCACTCCAAGTTGCAACATAGGCCTTCTTCTTCTTCTTGTAACTTCTTTAGTTGAGGACATCATATCGAAAATGCCCCGGTTTCTTACATTCATAACATATTAAGGGTCTTTTTCTTTTCCTTTCCCTTTCTTTTTCTTTTCTCCTTCCAATTTTATTCCAAATTTTCTTGTGGAAGGGTCTCCTTCTTTGCATAAATTTCTTAAATTTCTTAGCAAGGAGAGCTGTCTCATCATCATCATCTTCTTCATCACTGCTGCTCTTTCATTTTCTGCAGCCTTGAGGCAATAGTTCTTCTTCTTTTTTTCTTCCTCTTGATGCTGCTTCATGTCAGCTCATGGGTCATTAAGGATCCAAGAAGCTCCTCCAAAGGTAGTGCATTGAGGTCTTTGGCTTCTTGGATTGCAGTCACTTTTGCTTCCCATGATCTTGGAAGTGACCTAAGAATTTTGCGCACCAATTCAGAGTTAGTATAAGTCTTACCAAGACTTTTCAAACCATTCACAATATCAGTGAATCTAGTGTACATGCATGTGATGGTTTCAGTTTGTTCCATGCTAAACAATTCATATTTATGAACAAGAATATTTATTTTGATTCTTTTACTTGGTTTGTACCCTCATGGGTAACTTCTAATCTATCCCAAATTTTTTTGCGGAATTACAAGTAGAGATTCTATTGAATTCATTTGCATCTAAGGAACAATATAAAAATTTATGGCTTTAGCATTAAGCTGAGCCATTTCCTATCATTATCATTCCAATCCCTTTCGGGCTTAGGAACTATTGCCATCTACAATGTGTGTGGGTGTACTAGGTCCATTTTAATATACTCCACAATTCATAATCAAAGCTTGAATGAATATTCTCATTCTAGCTTTCCAATATGAATAATTAGCCATTAAACAAAGGAGGTCTATTAGTAGAATGACCTTCAGCAAAAGATGACCAGCTTGTGTTGCCATTTGGATCTTTAGCTCTTGATCGTTAGATCAAACTAAAAATGAGCACGAGCTCTGATACCAATTGTTGGCCCAGATGGCAACCCAAGAGGGGGGGTGAATTGGGTTCTTAAAAAATTTAACACTTTTAAAAAAATTTACAAGGATTAAGTATAAGTGAAGTGATGCAATAATTTAAAGCACAAGAGAGAGAGATAGAGACAAAGGCACGGCAAACACACAAAGATTTTATAGTGGTTCGGTGTATCCCACACCTACGTCCACTCCCAAGAACACTTGGGTCCACACTATAATCCACTGATTACAGCCGAGTTGTTTTACAAGCTCACAACTCAAACTTGTTGTTTTACCGGGTCACAACGAACCCAGCCGGTTTTCATGGGTTCACCAGCAAAAAAAACCCAAGCTAAACTAGCTTGTTCCCGAGGTAAATTACCTCAACTAATTCAATCCCCCTGATTGAATTAGTAAACACAAAATCAATTTAATGTTTACAACAATAAAGCTCCTTAAATGAGCAAATAAGCAATATAAATAAAAAGATTTAGAAAAGCCTGATTGAAGCGATGTGGATTTGAGCTTTTCTTCTTTTCTTCTTTTCCTCTTCTCTTTTGAATGGATGAGCAAGGATTGAATCGTTGAATCTTGAACACAGCTCGTTGAGGAAATAGGGCTTTTTCTCTTCTTCTTTTCCCTTTTGAAAATCCTCTAAATTTGAACTTTTAGGGCTTTGGATTTCTCTTGAATCTCTCTTGGATTGATAGGCTTGGACTCAGAGATTTTTCTTTAAAATTTCTCTCTTTTTTTCACTGAGTATTTTCTCGATATTTCTCTCTTTTTCTCAATATTTTTTCATTCTTCTTTTC
Source organism: Calamus simplicifolius (assembly GCA_900491605.1). NCBI lineage: Eukaryota > Viridiplantae > Streptophyta > Magnoliopsida > Arecales > Arecaceae > Calamus > Calamus simplicifolius. Next base: position 2,173,637 of record UESW01004000.1, on the reverse strand, counting down.
AAACGGACGAATCCCCTTTTTATAGTTTTAATCCGAGATTAGGTGAGAAACTAGCCATTAAAATTATACCTGGATGCTTCCTTACGCAAAGAAAAGTATCCGTTGAGAGTTAGGTGAGAAAATATATTCGTTATAATCCGATCTTGCACTTTTGAAAATCATCCTTGACAAGTTGGAGTCGGCTCCAACTTTTCATGTGTCGGCTTCAGATCATGTTTCCATAAATAACAAAAATCGATTTGATGTAGAGTCGGCTCCGACTTTGCAAAGTGTTGACTCCCCGCTGACTGGAGTCGGCTCCCGATTTCTGATATATCGGCTCCAAGAATTCCTCCAAAAACACAGTCTCTGTAACTCAGGTTAGAGTCGGCTCCCGAAATCCATGTGTCGGCTCTGGCTTCTGAAGCAGAAAATAGTTTCTCTGTATCTCAGGTTGGAGTCGGCTTCACCTTTTCATGTGTCGGCTCCGAAACCTCATGTGTCGGCTCCAAAACTCTAGGTGTCGACTCTCAACCGTGCCAAAAATATATAACTGCTCTGACACACACTGGAGTCGGCTCGAATGGTCTAGGTGTCGGCTCCAAGTTCTGAACTTAAATAAATTCTATTGAAACTCGATTCAAAACTGATTTCTAAGTGCCATTTGAATAAATAACCAATCTTAATTCCTGAAACACTTATCAAATCTATCAGAAACACAATGAATATACTCATGACTTTTGTTAATCATCAAAATCAATAATTAGGTAAATAATTTCTTAATAATTTTTCTAACACGTTCAAGTCTGGCTTTAGATACCTTCATAGGGAATGCACTCATCACGGCTTGTTCGAGGTACCATTGCATCAAGGATGCAGGCAGAGTGTTTGATGAAATGATGGTATGACATTGGGTTTGTTGTTCTATCTCCTATTTTCAGCCCCTTGTCTCAGATCAATTAAACTTTGGGTTTGTTGTTTAAGGGTAGTTGAATCAGAAGTATAGATGCAGGCATTTTGGATATCTCCGCGCCTTACTCTTCTTTATGTTGTGAACGAAAAGAAGGGAAAGCTGGTTGCAAGGTGAGGGCGTTGGACATAAACCAGCCACCCGTTGGTGAGATAAGGAAGCGGAGGAGGAGGATGATAGTGGGGATGGAGAAAATGGAACCCCATGGTCGAAGAGGCTCTGGCTTTCCGAAGAACAGACCAAGATACTGTAAGAGGCATTCAGGAAAAACTGCATCCTTAGACACGTAAGAGATGAAGAGGCCTTTGCTTTATAATTTCTTCCCAAAATATCACTCCTGTCCATTCTATCCCTATGAAGCTCTCGCCTCTCTTTATCAACTGAATGAGTTAATGGAATGTCTCATAGCGAGAAGGAGGAGTTGGCTGCAAAGGTGAAGCTGACGATGGTGGAGGTCTGGTTTCAGAACCGCCAGGCCTCGAAGGAATAGGCGGGGCATTTTGGGAAGAATATAATAAGCTTCCACATGAAATTTGTGTTCTGAGGAGTAAATTGGGTGACACCGTGCAGCACCTCTAATGATTTTAAATGGATCACTTCATTGTACTTAATTTTAAATATATATATATTATTTAGTTTTTTTATTTATTATAAACTTTTTGTTTACGAAGTGCCCCTTGCTTAAGCCAATGCCACATCTTTAATATTGAAGTACCGACGCTTTAAAGCCAATGCCACGTCTTTGATATTGAAGTCCACTCTGAAACCGAAAGTCCCGAAACGTCTTTGATATTGAAGTCAAAACCGAAAGTCCGACACATTTACAAAGCATCGGAATAATTTGATTTTACTGACGCTTTAAGCCAATGCCACGCCTTAAATATTGAAGTCCACTCTGAAACCAAAAGTCTCGACGCTTTTACAAAGGGTCGGGATAATTTGATTTTGCTTATGCTTTAAAGCATCACATGATCAAAAGCTCATCTCTCGATGCTTTTAAAAAGCATCGGAATTATTTAATTTTGCTAACGCTTTAAAACGTTGACATGATAAAAAATCACTGATGCTTTAAAGCGTCGGGACATCTCGATGCTTTTTAAAAGCGTCAAATTTTTTTTGTCTCCACTTCCGCTATTTCGACGCTTGCAGAAGTATCGAGACGATATTTTTCGATGCTTTTAAGCATCAAAAAATGATATTTTTAGCATCGGGATAACTAATATTTGTTATAGTGTTCTTTGAATCTTTAATCTTGAAAGTAAAATTAGCTCAAAGATGGCATAGGGACAGTACTCTCATCTAAGATACCCTACTCTTAAAAGCCAACCCGTAACCCAGGTAGTGTCCACTACCCTATACTGTTTTCCCTCTCTAAGATGTCTTTTTCTTGTAGCACAAGGATCCTTAAATAGAGAGGACTAGACAGACTCCTTCACTTATATACGTTAGATTGGCTGCTTTAAACGGATAAGATTTGTTAGTGTTAGTAGCCATGATCGCACTTAGAATGTACCTGGGGCTCCTCTACATCAGACTCATCAGTCGTTCAATTATGAGGTAATGGACGGATTGATGAAGACTAAGGATCCTAGGATAGGGGGACAGCGGCCAGCTTGGCTAAGGAGATGGGTGGATCGGTTGCTTCAATAACCATTTAGTTCTTGAATTAAATCTTTAAAAATTAATTCTGGGACCATTTTAGATCCGATTCATTTATCGTTTGTGCTGTTGGACTCCAAAAATTGAGCTCTTCACAATGACAGTCTTCTTTCATATATTTGATATATAAAAGTATCAATTGATATAAATAAATATAGTTTAATTATTAAATTAATGCCTTTATATATGTAAATAATATAATTACCACACCCTCCAACCTAAACTTTGCTCGTCTTCGAGTAAAGCAGGTGAATTAGCTATGTATACAAACTCATTATTGAATTGAAAGTTGACTTAGGCAGTCCTAAAGGTAGCTGATACTCGGCCAAACCATTAAAGAGGTGCTTCATTGGATTAATGAGTCAACCTAATTAGTGGTTGAGTGTTGACCATAGAAATCTTTAGAGGTCTACCTTACCATCTCCCCAACTTACTATTTAAATCTTCTAACTTGATTTGAGTCAGGTTTTTTTTTTTGAGAAGTCTAGTGCAATGGCTTGACCTCTTAAGTATTAGCATCCTCACCTTTTGGCATGAACCGCAACACTTAGGCAAAAAGGCCCAGTTACTCAGTAGGGTGCTATATATTACTTAATAGATCTCTTGACCTTCTCACCTTTTGATACGAACCATAATACTTGCTTAGGCAAAGGAACATGATTACTCAGTAAGAGTTCAAGAAGAGCTGTGAGGTTAGATTGATTCTCTATATTTTTTTATTAAAGGACTTTTTGTATATCTCAACGTTTCCACCCCTACTCTTAATAAGCAGATTCTTTATTGAGATAAGAAGGGAGAGAGTTCTGGAAGCACTCCCAAAATTTAACTTGGTCAGCATTCTACCATTTGTTAGATTTTCTTAGTGATTTGCCCCTTAGTATCTCTAAAACTATATAGGCTATTAATCAATCATTGATTAGGGTGCCTAATTAGCTTCAAATCGAGATAAAATTTGGATACAAAACTAATTGCTTTTGGTCATACTTGAGGACTTAATTAGATTAGTTATTCTCTCCCCTAACTTAATCGACATTGTCCTTAATGGAGAAGAAAAATAAAGTGTATAATAAGTAAAAGGGAATAGGAAAGAGTACACCTTGGAGTGAATGTTCTTTCGGAGTTGAATAGGGCTTCATGAAGTAGTGGGCTCTTGTAATTCTATCTAAGTTCCTGTAATAATACTAAAAAGATGAGGTCGTTGGGTTGCCTTCCAACCAGTGCTATATTTAACGTCTTCAGTCAGACACATAACAACTTAGCTTAGTATGGATCAGTTATGGTTACTTGATCAATGGTTCAATTTGATGATATTCTTCGATGTATGGTTTATAATCATTGACCATTTACCTTAAAAATATGTTCTGACCTAGGGTAAAGAATCTTGACTGCATCGTTAGGAAACACTTGATTCACTATGTATGGTCCATCCCATCTAAATTTCAGCTTTTCAAGAAAAAATCAAAGCCTTGAATTAAATAACCATACTTGTTGATTAGGCTTAATGGTCTTTCTAGAGATCTATTTATCCTGAAAGGCTTTCATTTTTCTCTTTATAAATATGTGAATTTTCATAGGCCTCTCGTCTCAGTTCATCCAGTTCACTTAGCTGTAACATCCGATTAGAACCAGCTTGTTTCATATCAAAATTTAATTGCTTGATTGCCCAATATGCTTCATGTCAAAGTTCTACTGAAAGATGACATACTTTTCATAAATCAGTCTATAAGGAGACATACCGATAGGGTTCTTATATGTCCTATAGGCCCATTATGCATCGTCTAATCGTTCTGACAGTCTTTACGATCATGCCTAATAGACTTTTGTAGGATGTTCTTGTTCTGCCTATTGGATACTTTCACCTAGCCACTAGCTTGTGGGTGGTACGGTGTAGCTACCTTATGTATGACCCCATATTTTTGTAATAACATTTGAAACTGGTAGTTTGTGAAATGAGTACCTCTGTCACTAATGATGGCATGTGAAAATCCGAACCTAGAAAAGATATTCTTTTGAACAAATTTATAACTACCTTATGGTCATTGGTTTGGGTTGCCATGGCTTCAATCCATTTAGAAACATAATCGACGGCCACCAAAATGTATTCAAAGCCTAGGGTGGAAAGGTCCCATGAAATCAATTCCCTAGACATCAAAGATTCCAACTATCAAGATCGGGTTTAAAGGCATCATGTTTTTTCTCAAACTATTTCCTAAGGGTTGACACTTGGCACACTCTTGGCTATAAGTATGGGAATCCTTAAATAATGTGGGCCAGTAAACTCCACTTTGCACTACCTTAGCTATAGTCTTTCTATCCGAGAAGAAATGTTTTTTCAGTTGAATCAGAAGTCTACCTTGCGATGTCATAATGCTTTACTTTAACATTTTATGTAAGGATGTTGTAATTTTGTAACTAGGGTGTCGTAATTGTAAAACTGAAGCATCATAATTTTCTTTCAGGCAAATTCATCTAGTATGTCGTAAAGCTTTGTCTCAATGTTTTCTGTAAGGGTGTTATAATTTTGTAACTAGGGTGTCATAATTTGTTTTTGACCGATTTTCTTCTGGGGTGTCGTAAAGCTTTGCCTTAACATTTTCTAAAATAGTATTGTAATTTTATAACTAGGATATCTTAATTGTATTACTGAGATATCATAATTTTTTTCTGCTGATTTTCTCTTGGGATGTCGTAAAGCATTACCTTAACATTTTATAACTAGGATGACATAATTTTATAACTAGGGTATCTTAATTATAAAACTGGGGTGTCATAATTTTTTTAGGCCGATTGTCATGCCTAGACTAGGGTTTTTTTTTTTTCTAAGCCCCATGCTTGGCGTGCGGCACTTGAGGTTCTCCCTCAAGTCAACTCTTTCATCCTTACCCATTAAACCCTTAGACCATTGCGCACATCCCACGCATGAAACACAAGCACATTACGGGATAATATCCCAACCATTATTGATCCCATACAATAAAGGATACAAGCCTTAAATGAGCTATGTAAACTCTCCCTAAGTCTACCCGCACTTAGCCTCTAAGTGCTGACCACTGTCCCAACCCATGTGCCATAGCATGACTTACATATAGCCCAGCCCCTTGTCCCATGTCCTTCACGTTCTCACTTCTTGCGCTTGTGTGGAGCGGTTGGTAATCGGTCAGGGATAACCACCCAGTGATTGCTGGCTAGCGCACATGCATGCCAAGCGTATGCGCCCACTTCCCTCCTTGGAGCCCCTCGTGGCACTACCTAGCCGTCCATGACCGCATGTGATTGGCGGATGCTGTAACCGCCTGTCCCACTCTGCATCTGGCCTGCCAACCTTGCCCTGACGTGTGCCTATCGTGAGTGCGCCCCATGTGTGCCCAGGCACACATCATCCAACCGCCCGCCAACCTTGCCGGTTTGGGTGCTAGACATGCGTGCTACATGCGCGCCATCTAGTTCACGTCGCCTAGCCGCCCACCAACCTCGCCGGGTTGGGTGCTGGACGTGCATGCCTCCTACGCGCCACTTGGCCCTGTCGCTTGTTGGCTAGGCGGTTATGGCAACCACTTGGTCGTGCACCTGACGTGCGTGCGCACCACGCGTGCCCAGGCGCACATGATCCATGCGTTGGGCAGTTCTGGCACCCACCCAGCAATTTCTTATGCCATAGGAAGTTCTGGTAGCTATCTAGTTCGTGGCTGTGAGGTTGTAACCGTTGTCCATGCTGTCAGCCCATGTTCGCCATGCATGCACACTCATCCATGTTTGTCATGCGTGCTTTGCCACTTTGGCAACCTCACCAGTGCTGCGCCTGTGCCATGCTATCCTTGGTTTCCTTGCTAGCCCCACGCAACCTCGCGTCATGCGTGGCCTGGTTGGCTAGGGCCCACTCGGCCCTGCCGTTTGTGCGCGCTGTCCGCTCGTGCCACGCACGGGTCGCCTATCCTTGCATGAGGTTCCCACCCCGAGGAACCTCGCCTTGGCCGCATCCGTGTGTGCGCCAAAGTCCTTGGCATGCCGTCCTTCACACCAGCCCCTTGCGGTCTTGGTGCACCACTCGGCCTTGCAACGCCCAGCTCTTAGCAACCGTCCAACCCTTAGCCGTTCCGTGGCCAAGTCCCTTGGACCGCGCCCAAGGTTGGAAAACCTCACCTTCGGTCTATCGTGCCCACTGTTGCCCTGCGCAGTGTGCCGCGCCCTGGCCCCAGCCTAGGTGCTCGATTGGGGTGTGACAATCCTTCCCCACTTGAAGACGCTGACGTCCTCATCGCGTTGTCCTTCTGGTAGGCCTGGATCTCTTGCTTATACCACCATAGATTATCAGCTTTCTCCCAACCTGCATCAGATAGGTCTTCTCCTTTCCATTGGATCAAAAACTCTGCCCTTCTACTGCGCTTGCTGGATTCCACCTCTCGGTGGGCTAAGACCCTCTCAATCTCCCGATAATGACTTTTTTCAATCGTCGACATGACCCGCCGTTTTTGCTCCCACCCCTTCATCATGTTTTCATAGAATGGCTTCAAGAAACTTACATGAAATGTAGGATGAATCCTAAGATGCTCCAGCAAATCCAGCTGGTATGCCACCAGTTCGACCTTCTTTACGATTACATAGGGCCCGCTATACTTTGGAACAAGCCCCTGATGCATGTGTCGGTCCATGGTTCTTTTCAACACTTGAGGGGGTAACTTCAGCATGACTCGATCGCCGACCTAAAATTCCAAAGGCCGCCGCTGCTTGTCCGCTTGCGCCTTCACCCGGCAAGCCATTCGCAAGCTGTCATGCGCCTTGGCAATGAGCTCGGACTTATCCTTGGCGAAGTGGTAGGATGTTGGACATGGGCCCTGGTCATGCTGCGATGTCACATGAGTCAGTGCAGCTGGCTGGAAGCCCAGGCACACCTCAGTTGGGCTGACCTTCATTACGGACGTGCGGTGGATGTTGTAGCTGAACTGCGCAACGTCCAATAGGTCTAGCCAATTCCACTGCATTGTCAATGCATAGTGTCATAGGTACTCCTCGAGCTTGGCATTGACATGCTCAATCTGGCCATCGGTTTGAGGATGATATGCAGTGAAAAATTTCAGCTCGAAACCCATGAGCCAAAACAATGTTGTCTAGAATTTGCTGGTGAAGCGCACATCTCGATCGCTTATAATGTCAGCAGGGACTCCAAAAATCTTCACAACATTTGCAAAGAACAGCTCTGTCACTGTTTCGGCCGTGTACACCTTTGGTGCAGCCAAAAACATGGCGTACTTGAAGAACCGATCCACCACCACGAACACCGCTGTCCTCCCCTGCACTTCTGAAAAACCACTCACAAAGTCCATGGAAATAGATTCCCACTGCCTGTTTGGAATGGGCAGTGGCTTCAGCAAACCTGCCAGCCGCCTATGCTCAACTTTGTCTATTTGATAGGTGAGGCAGGACCGGACGTATGCCTCTACATCCTCAAACATTTTTGGCCAAAAGTACTCCTTGGACAGCAGCGCATACATCTTCTCCACTCCGGGATATCCCGCCCACTGTGTATCATGGGTCTCCTTCAGCAAACTCAAACAAAGTCCCACACTCTGTGGCACATAGAGCCATCCGCCCTTCACCCACAGCAGGTTGCCATCCACCTAGAACCTGCGCACTAGCCCCTCAGCCACTTGCTGCTTGAGCCGAGCATAGGCTTGGTCATCTCGCACCGCAGGCCAGGCTCCCCCAAGAAGTCATTCTGCAGCATGGACAAGGCCGCCACATACTCCTGTACCTCCTTACTACTCAACGTGTCTGCCACCAAGTTCTGGTGCCCCGGTCAATGCATCCATACGAAGTCAAACTTGACCAAATATTCTTGCCATCGGGCTTGCTTTGGAATGAGTTTCTTCTAGGTTTTAAAGTATGTGTTGGCCACGTTATTGGTCACCACTGTGAACCATGTGCCCAACAAATAATGTCGCCAAGTTTTGAGGCAATGAATGACCGTCATCATCTCTTTCTCATTTGCTGAGTAGCATTGCTTGGCCTCCTTGAACTTGCGTGACTCATACGCCACCGAGTGCCCTTGCTGCACCAGGATCTTGCCTAAGGCCCTATTGGATGCGTCGGTGTGGACTTTGAAGGGAACTTCAAAATCTGGAAGCTACAAGACTAGCTCCATGAAGACAGCTAGTTTGATCTTCTCAAAGGCTGCTTGTCATGATTCGGACTAGGCCCACTTCCAATATTTCTTCAGCAAATCTGTCAAGGGGCTAACCTCTTTTGAATAGCCTGGGATGAACCTACGATAGTACTTGGCCAAGCCAAGGAAAGTCCTCAGTTCGGTCATACCTATGGGTGCCGGCCAATTCATAATCGCCTGGACCTTCCGCTCATCCATACAGATGTTGCCATGGCCAACCTAATGCCCAAGGAACTTGATCTCCTTGCAAGCAAATTCACACTTCTCCTTTTTGACGAAGAGTTGGTGTTCTCTTAACTGAGTGAGAACTTGTCTCAACTGATCCAAGTGCTCTTCCAATGAGCTGCTATAGACCACTATGTGGTCCAAGTACATAACCACGAACTTGTTGAGATACTCATAAAGCACATTTGTCATTAGATTGCAGAAGGTAGTAGGAGCAATAGTCAACCCAAATGGCATAACTAAGAACTCATATGATCCACACCGGGTTACACAAGTTGTATTCGATTTGTCCCCCACCACAATCCTCACTTGCCAATAGCCTGACCGCAGATCCAACTTGGTGAAGTAGCTCGCCTTGGCCAAGCGATCGAAGAGGTCCATTGCATTCGGCACCAAGTATTTGTTCTTGATGGTAATCTTATTCAATGCCCGATAGTCGACACACATGTGCAGCGATCCGTCTTGCTTCTTTTGGAAGAGAACCGGTGCTCCATAAGGGGCCTTGGAGGGCTAGATCAGTTCGACCTTCAAGAGCTCATCAAGCTGCCTTCGAAGCTCTGTCAACTCCACAGGGGACATCTGGTATGGTGCCTTGGCTGGGGGCCAAGCCCCTTGCTCTAGCTCTATCTTGTGGTCCACCTCACGCCATGGGGGCAAATGCTTGGGCAGTTCAGCCGGCATCATGTCGCTGAACTCCTTGAGTAGTATCGCCACCTCATCCGAAACCTCCACTGCCTTCTTGGGTTGGACCTGAACAAGAGATGCCACATATGTGGCACAGCCTTGCTTCAATCCCTTGCAGATCTACTTGATGGACAGGCCCACCTGGATCAGCCCTTCTGTGCACATGCCTGCATTGCGCGCCTTTTGCACGCAGCCAGCCATGCTGTGCTATATGGTTGCGGGGTGTGCAGGAGCTCCTCACCTGGCGCACCGCTTGTGCGCCTGTCCTAACCTGGGTAGACTAGGGTGCACACTGCTGCACGCCCACCTGTACACCACCCCGGCGTGCCTCCTGCACACTATTGTCTGACCTGACCTACGCGTGCCTTAGTGAACACTTCTGGGCGCCCACTTGCATGCTACCTTGGTGCGCCTCCTACGCGCTGCCTTGCAGAACGCTAGGCCTTATCCTAGGCCCAGCTGGCTTGGTACCGGTCGACTGTGTCGTAGACCCGCTTGCAGCATCAGATGTCGCAGCTAGTGTGGTTGTCTTGGGACTGTCCCATCCCACTTTGCTTGGACTCCCTTCCATAGGAATAAAACATGGGCTCTTCTTTTCTCTAATGAAAATACCATTGAGGTAAGGTATGATCATTACCTTGGCCGCTAGGAAGTGTAAGAAAACCTATGCAGGCAGATTTATGCAATCTATTTAAGTTTTTTTAAACAATGAAATTAATGATAAATCGATCAAATCAATTTATCTATCTACATACATCAGGAACTAACAGGATAATAGTGCATGTAAATGATATCAAAAAATTAGAAAGCAAAATATAAAACCATTTTATGTTAATGATTTGATCATTATCAAATTACAGTAAGGTACTTTATCTTTGCAAACTGCTGGATGATTGAAGAGAAGAACTCCTTAAGCCACACAGACGTATGGCCTCTATAGGTAGTTCATACCAGGGCTCTTTCCTGATTAAATCTTTCGGAGTGCTAGCTCCTTAGGATCCATGAAGGCTGATCTTCTTCTTCTCCCTTCGGACAGCAAGACGGTCTTGTAGCCGAAGAAGAACTAGTAGAGGTAGAAGAGAAATCCTTTTCCAAACTACTCTCTATTCATCCAAAAACTTAATCATCAAAAATCCCATACTAAGGTAGAAAACTTTTTTCTAAGTTAGAAAACCCCCAAAATTCTTCTCTGGCTACCACCTACTATAACCCTTATATAAAGGCTAGCATGAGGGGAAGAGATTTGGAATATGAAAGGATTTGTGGAGAGTGGAAGAGATTTAGAAGGTGAAGGAATTTGGGGAGAGATTTTATGTTTGAAAGGTGAAGGAACTTTAGGAGAGGGTTAAGGAGAAAATATTATTTGGCTTTAAGTGTTACAAATTAGTTGTTGGCCCAGATGACAACCCAAGAGGGAGGGGGTGAATTGGGTTCTTTAAAAATTTTAACACTTTAAAGCTATGTGCCTGATTTGAAAGTGGTTGAGTGTAATGAATAGATAAATGCTAAGCACAAATAAATGAGATAGAGAGAGACAAAGCACGGCAAACACAAAGATTTTATAGTGGTTCGATGTATCCAACACCTACGTCCACTCCCAAGCTTCACTTGGGTCCACACTATAATTCACTTGATTACAGTCGAGTTATTTTACAAGCTCACAACTCAAACTTATTGTTTTCCTAGGGTCACAACGAACTCAGCCGATTTTTTCGGGCTCACCAGCACAAAACCCAACCACAAGCTAACCTTAGCTTGTCTCGAGGTATACTACCTCCACTAATTCAATCTTCTGATTGAATTAGTAAACAACAATTTAAAAATAAAGTTTATAATATAATACATCTCCTTAAGTGAGCAAATATGCAATTAAATAAACAAGGGTAAGAAAAGCCTGTTTGAAGCGAATTTGATTTGAGCTTTTCTTCTTTTCTTCTTTTCCTCTTCTCCTTTGAAAGGTTGAATCAGGCCTCAGCTCATATTCTTCACAAAAATTGCAATTGAGAAGTTGCGAAAAAATAGGGCTTTTGATTTCTTTTTCTTCACTTGGAAAATCCTCCGATTTTGAACTTGAATGCTTTGGATTTCTCTTTTTACTCTCTAGGATTGGTTGAAGTGAGCTATGAGTTTTTTTCTTCTTTGATTTCTCTCTCTTTCTTTCACAAGATTCTTCGATTTTTCAGTCTCTTCACTTCTCTCTTCAAACGAATAGTTTTCCCTTTTTATAGATCCCTTAATCCAAGATTAGGTGAAAAAATAGCCGTTGCAGAGCAGTTGGATTGCTTCTATACACAAAAAAAATAACCGTTAGAGATTAGGTGGAAAAAGATTATCGATGGAGTCTGTTCTGATATTTGAAAAATCCGTTCCTGACATGTTAGAGTCGGCTCCAACTTTTCAGGTGTCAGCTCCAAATCGGAGTGTCCAAAAATAGTAATAAGAAATTCGTTGAGGAGTCAGCTCCGAAAAAGTTAAGTGTCAGCTCGGCGCTATCAGGAGTCGGCATTGAGGTCCTTGGCTTCTTGGATTGTAGTCACCTTTGCTTCCCATGACCTTGGAAGAGACCTAAGAATTTTACGAACCAACTCGGAGTTAGTATAGGTCTTGCTAAGACTCTTCAGACCATTTATAATATCAGTAAATCTAGTGTACATGCATGTGATAGTTTCATTTTGTTCCATGCTAAACAATTCATATTTGTGCACTAGAATATTGATTTTTGATTCTTTTACTTGATTAGTGCCCTCATGGGTAACTTCTAATTTATCCTAAATTTCTTTTACAAAAATACATGTAGAAATTCTATTAAATTTATTAGCATTTAAAGCACAATATAAAACATTCATGGCTTTTGCATTGAGCTGAGCCATTTTCCTATCGTTCTCATTCCAATCCCTTTCGGGTTTAGGAACTATTGAACCATCTACTATGTGTGTGGGTGTGCTAGGTCCATTAGTGATTACACTTCATAGTTCATAATCTAAAGCTTGAATAAAAATTCGCATTCTAACTTTCCAATAAAAATAATTTGAACCATTAAATAAAGGAGATCTATTTATGGATTGACCTTCAGCAAATGAAAATCCAGCTTAAGCTGCCATTTGGATCTTTAACTCTTGATCGTTGGATCAAACAAGAAATGAGTACAAGCTATGATACCAATTGTTGGCCCAGATGGCAACCTAAGAGGGGGGCTGAATTGGGTTCTTTAAAAATTTTAACACTTTAAAGCTATGTGCCTGATTTGAAAGTGGTTGAGTGCAATGAATAGATAAATGGTAAGCACAAATAAATAAGATAGAGAGAGAGATAAAGCATGGCAAACACATAAATTTTATAGTGGTTTGATGTATCCAACACCTACGTCCACTCCCAAGCTTCACTTGGGTCCACACTATAATCCACTTGATTACAGTCGAGTTGTTTTACAAGCTCACAACTCAAACTTGTTATTTTTTCGGGGTCACAACGAACCCAGCCGGTTTTTCGGGCTCACCAGCACAAAACCCAACCACAAGCTAACCTTAGCTTGTCCCAAGGTATACTACCTCCACTAATTCAATCCCCTGATTGAATTAGTAAACAACAATTTAAAAATAAAGTTTACAATACAATACAGCTCCTTAAGTGAGCAAATATGCAATTAAATAAACAAGGATAAGAAAAGCCTATTTGAAGCGAATTTGATTTGAGCTTTTCTTCTTTTCCTCTTCTCCTTTGAAAGGTTGAATCAGGACTCAGCTCAGATTCTTCACAAAAATTGCAGTTGAGAAGTTGGGAAAAAAATAGGGCTTTTGCTTTCTTTTTCTTCACTTGAAAAATCCTTCGATTTTGAACTTGAATGCTTTGGATTTCTCTTTTTACTCTCTAAGATTGGTTGAAGTGAGCTCTGAGCTTTTTTCTTCTTTGATTTCTCTCTCTTTCTTTCACAAGATTCTTCGATTTTTCAATCTCTTCACTTCTCTCTTCAAACGAACAGTTTCCCCTTTTTATAGATCCCTTAATCCAAGATTAGGTGAAAAAAATAGCCATTGCAGAGCAGTTGGATTGCTTCTACACATAAAGAAAAATAACCGTTAGAGATTATGTGGAAAAATATTACCGATGGAGTCCGTTCTGACATTTGAAAAATCCATTCCTGACATGTTAGAGTCGGCTCCAACTTTTCAGGTGTCGGCTCCAAATCGAGGTGTCCAAAAATAGTAATAAGAAATTCGTTGAGGAGTCGGCTCCGAAAAAGTTAAGTGTCGGCTCGGCGCTATCAGGAGTCGGCTCTGGGATTCAAAGGTGTCGACTCTAACTTTGTCCAAAAAACATGCTCTCTGTTCTTAGGTTAGAGTCAGCTCCAGAAACTTAGGTGTCGGCTCCGCAACTTTCAGGTCTCGACTTCCGAACTCTAGGTGTCAGCTCCGGAAACTGATGCAGAAACCACTTCTCTGTATCTCAGGTTGGAGTCGGCTCCGAAACTCTAGGTGTCGACTCTGGACCATGCCAAAAATGTAGAAAGGTTCTGATACGCCCTAGGGTCGGCTCCTGACTGTTTGGGTGTCAACTCTAAGTTCTGAACTTACATATTTTCTTTTCAATTTTGATTCAAAACTCATTTCCTTACACCTTTTGACTGATTAAACATTTTTAATCCCTGAAACACTTATTAAATTTGCTAGAAACATAGTGAATATACTCATGTCTTTTGTTAATCATCAAAATCAATAATTGGGTCAACATTAGTTCTAGGTTTAAATTCTGAATTCCAACCGTAATCTAAATTCTAAATTTAGACTTAAAAAGAATTCCAAATTTCAACTTAAGACTAATTTCAACAAAATTTAAATTTAAATTTGAAATTTATATTCGAATGCAATAAAAGGAAAGAAAGAGTTCAACATGGCCCGCACCTTACGGCTGATGAAGTTGTTGGTTGCTCTAGTGTCCAACATGGCCCGCACCTTACGGCCATTGAGGAGTATGAATGCATATATCAACTCATGGTAGGATGAGGGCTTCCTCACCGTGATTGCATTGAGGAGTTGTATGGGATTCACCCTGGACACATCCTCCTCTTCAGCACTCTCTGCCTCGTCCGCATCATAGGAAGTCAGTGCGCTGACCTTCTCCTTCTTTGGTCACTCCTTTGCTCGATGAGGGCCTCCACAGATGAAGCAGCCACCGGGCTTCACCTGCTTCTTTACTTCGGTTGCAACCACCTTGGCAGCTTTCTTCTTAGGGACAACAGGCTTCCTCTTTTTCTTCTTCTTATCACCCACAAAGGATGACTTCTTCACCGCCACAACAACCTTCTTGTCGTCGTAGGGGGTGGGGGAGATAGTCCGAAAATTGGCAAGGCCTTCAACCGCAGCCATTGCCGATGGGAGATCCTGCACTCGCTGCCTCCAGAGTTTCGTCTGTGCCCATGGTTGCAACCTAACATGAAGTTGAATAACTTGTCCTCCTCGGACATGTTGTGGATATCTAGCATAAGTGAGCTAAATGCCTTCATGAACTCCCACACGAAGCCCATTGTCAAAGCCGCTTTAAGGCATCCCGAGCCATCCAAGCAGTGTTGTACGGTCGGAATTGCGCCTGCAACTCCGTCTTCATGGCAGGCCACTCAACAATGCTCGGCCTCACCGCCGCAAGGTCATCCGCCACTCGTGTGTGCCACCATAGCTTTGCATCATCGGCAAGAAACATAATGTCTAAGTTGAATTGCTCACCCTCCAGAATCCTTGCGGCCAAGAAGTAGTGCTCCAGGTACCAAACGAAATTCTTGAGCTCCTTGGCATCACGGTTGTCATTGAATGCCTTGGGATTAGGAACCTTCATCTTGGATGAGGGTGCCTCATCAAGCAGGTGCGGGCATGCGAGGGATCGGAGCAACAACGCCAGCTCTTCTGCCATCGCTTGCATCCGGCCCTTGACCTCGGTCATCTGGCCATCGATCTTGATGTGGTGCTCATCGAGTCTGTCACCCAAGTCTCACCTAGACTCGGTTAGCTCTCGGCAAAGCTGGCTTAGCTCCTCTCCATGTGCTGCATCAGTGGCCATGAGGGTCCGGAACTCACCTTCCGAGGCCTCGCCTACCACCTCCTCCAACTTCTTGATCCGCTCCTTGGCTTCTGCAAGTGTCATGGTGGAAATGGGTGAGTACTCAAAGCTCTAACCATGCTCCGATACCAAATGTCATGCCTAGACTAGGGTTTTTTTTAAGGTCCATGCTTGGTGTGCGGCACTTAAGGTTCTCCCTCAAGTCAGCTCTTTCAACCTCACCCGGCAAACCCTTAGACCATTGCGCACATCCCATGCATGAAACACAAGCACGTTACGAGATAATATCCAAACCTTTATTGATCCCACACAACAAAAGATACAAGCCTCAAATGAGCTAGGTAAACTCTCCCCTAAGCCTACCCGCACTTAGCCTCTAAGTGCTGCCCACTCTCCCAACCCATGTGCCATTGCATGGCTTACATATAGCCTAGCCACTTTGATGCAACACAAAGGCAGGGGATGATTATGCAATCAATGAATTGATAAAAATTAATTTTTTTAAGTATTTTAAAAGATGGCTAATTCATCCAAAAATAAGAAAAAGAGTAAGAGGGCAGATTATGTGATGTAGAAAGTAACAGTTTAGGAATAGAACTTTTAGGAAAATAAAGAAGCATACGAGGAAAGTCTAAAATTAAGAAACTTCAGAGAAGACAAGCTCATAAACTTTCATAGAATCAGAATCACAGAGTAAGGAAAAGGTTGATTTACCCGACGATGATATGCTCCTAATGTTGGTAGAAGATTCTCGCTATCGGCAGGATTTCTGGATGAGAAAACTATCTTTCATGTGAGGCTCCTTGATCTCTATTCAGGGGCAAAGAAGTCATCCTCGGCTTTGGAGATAAATCCAGAGAGGGGCGACGGCTTTGGAGAGAGAGAGCGGCGGCCTTGGAAATAACTCAAGAGAGGGACGATGGTTTTGGGATGAAGGGAGGGCAGCGGTTATAAAAATAAATCAGGAGAGGAGCGGTGGTTTTTTGGATGAAGGAAGGTCGGCGGCTATGGTTCCGCATATGAATGCCTAGAATTTAGGGAGGATGGTTGGTTATGGTGGTATGAGGATTAGGGTTTCTTTGGTGGAGCTTGGTAGAGGAGATGACTAGACTAGGATTTGGTAGTAAGAATACTTTGGCCTCATGCCTAACTCTCTCATGAAGGATCAATTGCTCAAGGCAAGGAAAATTTGGCCTCATGCCTAACTCGCTCACGGAGGATTAATTACTCGTGGCAACAAAATAGAACTTGAAAAAAATAAATTTTATATATTCATATTATGTTCTTTCATTGTTTCAAGAGAAGGATTTTATACATCTCTCATGCCATTACAAGATAAGTGCAATAATTAAAGTAATAAATGATAGGGATTACAAAATATAGTAGAATTGTAGAGCAAAAATCCTCTTCCTTTATTTGATTTGACCAAAATGGCAGCATCAATATATAGTTCCAATTGAAGGCGAGGGACCACAAGCAAAAAAGGAAGCTTTGGGATGACATCCTTCTTTCTTTCCTTTTGTCAACAAGGTCCATATGGGGCGCAAGATCCTTTCCAAAATGGTTGAGATACTGATCTTTATTTCCATTAAAACATAGCAGGGGACCACTGATTTCTTCCTTATGGGGTGCCCAAGGTTACCAACATTGTAGGTGGCGACATGAAGGGGGAAGATTGATTCCACATCATCAATCCAAGTGAAAACAGATCCAATGGAGGGAGAAGATTGATTTCACGTCATCAATCCTGGTATAGACGGATCTAATCGATGCAAAGCTTCAAGGGTAGGGTATAAATAAGGTTGGAGAAGATCAGATGGTTATCCAATACTGCCTAATCTAGGGGGGCTTCTTCTGAATATCTTCAGCAGGGTTTCAACAAGAGTAATACACTTTCCTTGAATTATTACATGACTCAAATAAAATTAAAATGCATGACCTGGACATTGGATTAAACCAAACTTGACTGACTCAGTAACAAACTAGACTCAACCAACTAGGAAAGAAAAAAAAATTATGGGACTTCTACGGTTCAAAGATCCAAATGGAATCCTGTAGTTTTTTTCTCACTCTTGCTTCTGCACCACCCTTGACCCTTATCCTCCACATCCTCATGGCTTGTGCCCATGTGGAGCGGTTGGTAACGGCCCGGGCATAACTGCCCAACGGTTGCTGGTTGGTGCACACACATGCCAAGCATGCGCGCCCACTTCCCTCCGTGGTGCCCTGCATGGCACCACCTGGCCTCCCATGATCGCATGCGATGGGCGGTTGCTGTAACCGCCGACCCACTCTACATTTGGCCCGCCAACCTTGCCCAAATGTGCGCGCCTATCATGCGCGTGCCTAGTGCACATCACCAGCCCCCCGCCAACCTCGTCAGGTTGGGCGCTGGACATGTGCACTGCATGCGCGCCATCTAGTTCAATCGCCTAGTCACCCACCAACCTTGTCGGGTTGGGCACTGGACGTGTGCGCCTCCTGCGCACCATCTGGCCCTGTCACTTGCTGGCCATGTGGTTATGGCAATCGCCTGGTCGTGCACCTGACGTGCGCACTCCCAGGCGCACATGGCCCATGCACTGCGTAGTTTTGGCACCCGCCCATGCCTTAGGTAATTCTGGTAACCATCCAGTTCATGGTTGTGTGGTTGTAATTGTCGTCCATGCTATCAGCCCACATTTGCCACGCATGCACACGTCCATGTCTCCACACACGCTTTTCCACACTGGCAACCTCTTCAACTACTGCACCCATGCCATGCTGTCCTTAGTTGCCTTGCCAGCCCGGTTCAACCTCACGCCATGCACGGCCTAGCTTGGCAAGGGCTTGTTTGGCCTTGCCATCCGCGTGCGTTGTCTGCTCGCCCCATGTAGTGGTCGCCCATCCTTGTGTGAGGTTCCTGCCCTGAGGAACCTCGCCTTGGCTAGATCCGCGAGTGCACCATGGTCCTTGGCATGCCATCCTTCACACCGGTCCCTAGTGGTCTTGGCGCACTGCTCGACCTTGCGTAGCCTAGCTCCGGCATTCGTCCGACCCTTGGCCGTTTCGTGGCCAAGTCCTTTGGACCACGCCCAAGGTTGGCGAACCTCACCTTCAGTCCACCGCGCCCACTACCGCCCTGCATAATGTGCCGCTTCCCGGCCCTTGGCCTAGGCGCTCGGTTGGGAGCATGACTCTAATTTTCTCTTGGGATGTCGTAAAGCATTACCTTAACATTTTATAACTAGGATGCCATAATTTTGTAACTAGGGTGTCGTAATTTTAAAACTGGGGTATATAATTTTTTTCTGGCCAATTTTCTTCTTGGGTTGTAAGGCTTTGCCTCAACGTTTTCGGTAAGGATGTTATAATTTTGTAACTAGTGTATCATAATTGTAAAATTGGGGTGTTGTAATTCATTTTCGACCAATTTTCTATGGGGTGTTGTAAAGCTTTTCCTTAACGTTTTCTATAAGGGTGTTATAATTTTGTAACTATAGTATCTTAATTGTAAAACTAGGGTGTCATAATTTTTTTCGATCAATTTTCTACTAGGATGTCGTAAAGCGTTGCCTTAAATTTTATAACTAGGGTGTCGTAATTTTGTAATTAAGGTGTCTTAATTGTAAAATTGGGGTGTCATAATTTTTTTTGGTTGATTTCTTCTTGGGATGTCATTATTTTATAACAAGGGTGTCTAGGAAAATAAGAGTTGTTCAAGGATGAAGAAGGAGAAGAAATGATACCCGGAAGAAGAAGAAACGATACCCATATGCCTTTAAAAGAAGAAGAGGAGGAACCGAGTTGTCTTTTCCAAGAAAAATTTCTGAGGGCCATAATATTTTTTACCATGCGTGAAGAATAGACTTGGGCATTGGGCCATGCCGGGCCTAGCCCAGCCCAGCCCAGGCCCATCGGGCCCCAGACTAAACGGATCATGCCTGGCCGGGCCTGTTACTAAATGGACCATGCCTGGCACAACCCACTTAATCTGAAGTCCAAGCCTGGCATGACCCTATGCTCGTGGGATGGCAGGCCGTGCCAGGCATGGCCTGTGGGGTGGCGGGTCGTGCCAGGAATGGGCCCGTTTGGCCTGCGGAGCCGTCCCCCTCGAGACGACTCTCCGCCACCATCGTCGCTGCCTCCACCATCGTGATGCCCTCTTCTCCTTCGACTTCTTTTTATCGAGCGAAGCAACTGGAGAACCGGCTATTGCATTGTGCTTAGCCCTAGCCCCAGCCCCGATGGTGGAGCCTCGGCCAGTGTTCGGCTCGATTTCGCTCTCTAGCCAGGCGAGGGAGATGGAGGATGTCGTCTTCATCTAGCTAGCGTTCTTCCGTCCTCTCGGCAGCGGCTCAATGCTGCACTTCTTTGCTGTCTTTGACGGCCATGACGGCGAGCCACTGCACTCCTTGGCCGTCTTTGACAGCCATGACGGCTCCCACGTAAGCCTCTACACATTCACTGTATCTATCTCTTCCTTGGTTCATTGAATTACTAAAAAAAACTAATTTATTATAAAATTTATTTTAAAACCAGTAATTTCGTAAACACGAGAGGTCAAAAGGATCGGTTATTTTATCTATTTCCCTGCTGCTTCAAATAATTTTAGTTTGTTTGCATAAAATTTATTCATCTCGCTATGATCGCTATGATAAAACGGCCCTTGTGGGGCCATGTCAGGCTGATCCGTAGGTTGTACCATGTTTAGCCCACAAATCGTGCTAGCCTAGGCCCCTTATGGGCTGTGCCAGGCTTGGTTCATGGGTCAGAAATTCTTAATCCAATCCCGTCTTCTTTTATGGCATGATTCGTTTCGTGTCGAATGGTGCCAGATCATGGATAGCTCGGCCTAATGCCCACTTCTAGTGAAAAAATTGTAAAATGAATATTAATAAAAACATAACATTGAATCTCTTTTATCTTGTTTCATCACGTTAAACCTTAAAAAATTCATACGAATCAATATAAAAAAATAATATGGTCCACGTAGAATTTGCTGCGGCAGAGATGATGTACACGTGATACCTATCAACGCTGGCCGATTGGCAATAAATCGTGCTCTCCTTCAGGTCCATTTCGAACTGAAGCGAAGGAAAGCCTGGAAAGGTAGGGGGCTAAATTAAATAAAAAAAAGGAAAAAGCTTATCTGTACGTCACGTGCGGGGTCCTGCCAATTGGATTGGATCAGCGAAGCGTAAGCGGAAGAGCTGCAATGGACGTCACTTCTCGCTTCACACGCACTCTTTTCTACGCGGAAGTGGGACCGAGTTATTCCCTCCGCGCGAGAAGGAAGGATGCCCGTTCCTTCGAGCCGGCATGCCTTTGGATTATTCCCCAATTTCACCTTGAGAGCTGTACGGAGTGTTTTGAGATCTGTGCGATGGATGATCCGACGGTGGATGAGCGCGAAGTATCGGATGTCCTTCCTTCTCGGGATGGATCCAACTCCCGTCACGCGGAACCAGCTTTGAAGATTCATGGTCCTTTCCCACCTTTTTCTTCTCTGACCTTCGCATAAGGTATTAACAACAAAAATCTTTTGAAAATTAAGAGAAGAAACGGTCAGCATTGGGATCTTCCTGTACCCTTTGACCGAAGACCGGTCTACGGCTCCCGAATTATCAAAGAAGAATTCGCTTCTCAGTTCTCAGTCAAACTTCTCCGCTTCACTAAAACGAACCCAAAACCGTAGCATTAAATCCCAAAGACCCATCCCTTTAGGTTTAAAAACCATCCGATCCCTTTCTTTTATTTATCCATCCTTTTCTCTCTTTCTCTCTCTCTCTCTCTCTCTCTGTCTCTCGTGTTCAGAAAGAAACAAGGGAGAAGGAAACTCTTGCTGTTGCTCTGGCTTTCCATTAGCCTCGGATCCATTCTCTCTGCGCAAGCTTAACCGACTTCTGCATCAAAGTGTTGGTTAGTAAAGCAACCCGTCATTAGAATTCCACTTCTTTTATGCTTCTCCTCCATTTATATTAGACAACCAATTCAAAGTTCAGCTTCTTTAGGTCTCAGCATCATTGCTATCTTCAAACCAACCCCACATTCGCTTCCCAGTTCAGCAAGTAGCAACAGTACATCAGCAACATTAATTGACTTCCACCAGAATATTTTCTTCAAGTTCTAGAAACAACAGTAACCTTGCAAGCCATGCTCTGATTCTTTCTTTCCAATCCAATCTCGTACACGTTCTTCATCTGCCTTCCTTGGCAATTCTCATCCTCAAAGAACCGTTATCCTATACTCAAGAAGCCAAGAAATGAAGCAGGGAACCAGCCGGGACCTCAGTTTGTTTCTCGAGGTGCTAACTCAAGGCGAAGAGCAAATTAGGCAGCTCCAAACGCAACTCGATGACCCTTCCTCCGCTGAGATGTGCAAGTCACTGGCACAACAGATACAATTCACCTTCGACAAAGCCATTTCCGTGGCCAAATTGGTCGACTCCGGCGGCTCTCGGCAGCCTCAGTGCCCCAATAACACCAGCTCCGGCTCGCCGCGATCTGCCATCGGGAGCCCGCTGAGCGAGAACTCCGAGAGAGCCGTCAAGGAACACGAGCGGATGGAGATGTCCAAGAAGAGGTACATGCATGCTTAACAGATTTAGCTTGAGAAACCTTCGACATTTATATTACATAACCAGTCTTATAATTAAGTTGTAAACAAGACTTTAATTGTAACCAAAATTTCAGGAAGAATTTGCCCAAATGGACCAGCCAGGCGCGCATTTCCTCGGGCGGGAGCGCCGAAGGGCCTATATATGACGGCTTTAGCTGGAGGAAGTACGGACAGAAGGACATACTTGGAGCCAAGTATCCGAGGTTAGTAACTTAATTACTAGCACAGGGAGAAAGAGTGCTATTTTCCTTTCGCCATGAATGCCTGCCATGATATAATTGGCCTCCACTCCATCTAAGGTCGGATGTATCTCGACGTCTGTGATCACCACTGGCCTAAATGCGTGCAGTACTCGTGCTTCATATCACCATGTGGAACGTACTAATGGACATTTTTAGGTAGGCATAACTACAAAATTTAGACACCCACCAGTTAGCCCCATCCAATGCTATGTAGGTTGACCGTTTGGTATCTGTCTTAATTAGGTTGTGTGGTTAGTACTAATTTGAATTTTCTGGATACCTTGGAACTGCAATCTTTCTGAATCTCTCTATTCCTTAGTCTTCTTAGCTTTTGTCTCTAGTAGGCAGTGTTGGTAACCTATCACAAGTTCGGGCGAATGGCTTGACCGTCATTTGTTCCTTATTCTAATTTGACTATGAAGAGCGCATATTGACAAACAAAACAGCATATTTCTAAGCAGTTTCCTGACCTTTTTTTTTTTTTTCCAAAAAAATTTAGTGAAGAAATCATTCGGTCATATGAATGTAAAAATAACAAGTCCATGAATAAATTATTGTAACTGGTTAGAAATTTAGAAAAATTTAAAAATCAGGAAACTGTGCACTCTTGTTGCCCCCCATTTTATACTATCACAAATTACAAAGGAATGAAATTTCCACGTAGTCCATCTTAGGTAGATTCTTCTTGAGAAGCACTCTTAGCTTGCATCAGTCATATTACTCCCAAATTTGGTGTTGGTGACTTTGCTTGGGAATTGTGTTATTAGAAATATGACTCTGAGGAAGCGGATCATAGAAGTAAAATTTAAAAAAAAAATTTAATCTCTTAATTAATTGTCTTCTAGTAGAGCCCATCAAATAATAAAGTTTCGATCATATGCGCCCCTTAAGCAAATTAACCCATCAATCGATGCTGGTCGCTTTCCTGGTCGAGCACTTGATTCCTGTCCTCTCCTTTCTGAAAAGATTCCTGCACTAAATATAAACAAAGATGAATTCTTTTAGTGCTTTGTAGGACTTAGGAAGCATAATTAAGATGCCTACTTTCCTTTCTCATCGAGCAATTTGAACAAAAATTGTGGCATCCTCTCGTTTCTCATCGGAGATCATTAAACACTTGTTCTTTGCAGAGGGTACTACCGCTGCAGTCATCGCAATGCTCGAGGATGTCTTGCAACAAAGCAAGTGCAGAGATCGGACGCGGACGCGAGCGTCTTTGACATCACATACCGGGGGAGGCACACATGCCTCCAGGACCAGGGGCCACCGGCGCACTCGGAATCAGCACCCCAGGAGCCAGACGTGCAACAAAACCGGCAGAAGAATCCTCCACTGGATCATCATGATCAACAGCATCCTAAACAGCTCCTGAGCCTCCGGGCAGGCCTCAAGGTGAAAACTGAAGGCTCGGACATGGAGCATCAGGACCCTGCCTCTTCTTCCTTCTCTTTCCCTTCCACACCAGTGAGCTGCAGCTTGAAGCCTGAGAACCAAATCTTTTCCTCACCTCCGACGCTGGAGGGCAACTTCTCGGGCGGTTTCTCCCCTACCTTTTTCTCACCAACAACCTCTGAGTCGAACTACTACTCGATTCTATGCCAGATGGACGACTACGGAGGCGAAACAGCACTGAATACTCCAGAATCTAACCTCGCAGATATCATCTCTGCAGCAAATTTTGTGACCAATTCCCCTATGGTTGACATTGATTTCATGCTCGAACCACATATGGATTTTGACCCAAACTTCCCATAATATGATTCCAACTTTTCCCGGTAAGTTAGATGCAGGCAGGTAACAGGAGAAGAACGCCTCCCCTGGCAAGGCCAAGTTGATTTTGTTGCAGCTTTATTTTCCTGTGAATGTGGGTCGAATTTCCGATGAGTCTTTTTTCTTTCTTTTTTCTGCCCTCGGGAATTCCTTCGTTGTAGCTGTAATTGTTCCTGTATTGAAATAAATAAACCATGTTTCTGTTGGAAATATAATTTGGAATTTTCAAGAGCAGGACTAATCCAGAGGAATGTTAGTAGAAGTCAGCCCAATTAGTTGGGGATTATTGAGACTGTTCATCTCCCGAAGATGCTTGGAACTAGAACACAATAAGTTTGCAAAATTTCTAGAGCATTCAACAGCAATTATAAGTTCTCTAGATCAGTTCCAGCTTAATAATAAGCCTTCTAGCAACCCTGAAGTAGTACAGCTAGTGGCCTACACAGGCACATTCAACTGCCATGCATACAAAAAACTCCTGCATTTAAAACACTCTATGTTATGCTCTGGTCTATGTATTCTGCAGCAGCTAATTTCTAAGTTGCAATCCAATCCTTAAGGTAGTTTATTAGATATAAGACCCTTGGATTATATAGCACCTAAACATCTTTTCGCATGTCCTATTTCATTTCTATCTTCTTATTCGCTTTCTTTCTTTCCGCCATTCTTTCATTGCCTCCAACAGTTTCATGCTCAATGTCTCAGCTTCTTGTAGTATGTATTGCATGATTAAGAACCCCAGCAAACTTCCTTTCATTGTTTATCATCTGGATAACTTAGTTGGCATCTGTTTCACGCTCCAAAAACTGGAATCCTTTGTTCCATGCTAATAATAAGCCAGCTTTTAAGATCAAGGCAATGCATCTATAAAGATAAATTCGACAGAAGAGTAATCTGCTAATTTTATGAGCATTACAAGAGTAGAACAAGCAAAAAAAATGGGATTTACTTTTTTTTTTTTTTTTGACATGTAATGGAATCCTTTATTTAATATCTAAACCTAATTAATAAGATCAGAATTTTATTATAAAAAAAGGGCACTGCAAACAGACAATTGGGGTCCTCTCTCCAAGTTGTGATCAGAGTCTTGTGAAGGAGGAGGAGAGGCCATCCTAAAGAATGAATCACCAGAGTTAAACCACTACTGTAACTTATGCTGTGCTTCTATAAGCTCATCTTATGGATATTATCCTTGGCGGGCAGCTTATTCATGGTTAGAATTCAAATGAAAAAATTTCTGAGATTCTTGATCTTGAGAGCATTTTGGAGCTGCACATAACCTTAAAATTCCTACAATGCACAACTCCGTGATTAATGAAAGTGCAGACAATTTTGGATAAAAATATGGCATTGATGCCGCACTGCCTTTAAGCTAATTCGAATGCTTTATAATCTAGAACTCTTTAAATCATACAGCTAGCGGTCACAGTAGATATTTTCTCATTGTGTTATTAATGCATCACCTGGGTCTCGCATGCAGTGATAACATTGAACGGCTAAGGGAATGAAAGAGATGTCACTACAAAAAAATACTGAAATAGCGATGCAAATTTAGCGATGCATCGTTGCATCGCTAAATTGCGACCACATTGTGACGCCTCCGCGACAACAAAACATTGCAACGCAATTAGCGATGCATTAGCGACTCAATAAACTAGAAAATAAAAAAAAATTAATTTTTTAATTTAGCGATGCAAGTAATGCGTCGCAATATTTTTAAATTTAGTTTTTATAAAATATAATTATGAAATATAAAATAATGCGACACAACTCAGTGCGTCGTAGTGTTTTTAAAAAATTAATTATGTTAAATAGCGATGCATTAGCGACGTAATAAATCAGAAAATTAAAAAAATTATTTTTAATTTAGCGATGCACTAATTGCATCGCAATAATTTTAAATAAAATTAATATTTATAAAATATAATTATAAAATAAAAATATTGTGACGCAACTCAGTGCGTTGCAATATTTTTTTAAAAAATTAATTATGTTAAATAATGACGCAATAGCGACACAATAAAATAGTAAATTAATAAAAAATAATTTTTAATTTAGCGATGCAAGTATTGCGTCGCAATATTTTTTAAAAATTAAATTTTATAAAAATATTAAAAAGAATTATGAAATAAAAATATTGCAACGCAACTGAGTATGTCGCAATATTTTTAAAAAAATTAATTATGTTAAATAGCGACGCAATAAAATAATAAATTAATAAAAATAATTTTTAATTTAGCGACGAAAGTATTGCGTCGTAATGTTTTTTAAAAAATTAAATTTTATAAAAATATAATTAAAAGATAAAAAAATTAAAAATAAAACATTGCGACGCAACGAAATGCGTCGCACTTGTTTTAAAAAAATTAATTTTGGTACATGCATCGGATCGGTCATCGCCGATCGGGATCGATCATGGCTTCGATCGATCACAACCGTCAGATCGTCGCCGATCGGATCGATCGCGATGGTTCGAGATCATTCATCGCCGACCGAGATCGATCATGGCTTCGATCAATCGCACTATCGGATCGTAGCCGATCGGATCGATCGTAATGGTCCGAGATCGATCATGGCCGATCAGGATCACGGCTTGGATCGATCGCAACAATCGGATCGTCGGCGATCTGATCGAACGCCACGGTCCGAGATCGGACGTTGCAGATCAGGATCAGGGCTTGGATCGATCGCAACTGTCGGATCATCGGCAATTGAACCGATCGCAACGGTTCGAGATCAGTCGTGGCCGATTGGGATCAGGGCTTGGATCGATCGCAACCGTCGGATCGTCGATGATCAGACCGATCGCCACAGTCCAAGATTGGTCGTGGCTGATCGGGATCAGGGCTTGGATCGATCGTAACCGTCGAATCGTCGGCGATCGGACCGATCGCTACGGTTTGAGATCGGTCGTGGCCGATCGGGATCAGGGCTTGGATCGATCGCAATCGTCGGATCATCGCTGATCGGACCGATCGTAATGGTCAGAGATCGGTCGTGGCCGATCGGGATCAGGGCTTGGATCGATCGCAACCGTCGGATCATCGTCGATCGGACCGATCGCAATGGTCCGAGATCGGTCGTGGCTGATCGGGATCAGGGCTTGGATCAATTGCAACCGTCGAATCATTGCCGATCGGACCGATCGCAACGGTCTGAGATCGGTCGTGGCCGATTAGGATCAGGGCTTGGATCGATTGCAACCATCGGATTGTCGCCTATCGGACCGATCACAATGGCCCAAGATTGGTCATGGCCGATCGGGATCAGGGCTTGGATCAATCGCAACCATCGGATCGTCGGTGATCGGACCGATCGCACGGTCCGAGATCGGTCGTGGCTGATCAGGATCAGGGCTTGGATCGATCGCAACCGTCGAATCGTCGGCGATCGGACCGATCACCACAGTCTGAGATCGGTCGTGCCGATCGAGATCAGGGCTCGGATCGATCGCAACCGTCGGATCATCGGCGATCGAACCGATCGCCACGGTCCAAGATCAGTCGTGGCCGATCTGGATCAGGGCTTGGATCGATCGCAACCATCGGATCGTCGGCGATCGGACCGATCACCACGGTCCGAGATCAGTTGTGGCCGATCGGAATTAGGGCTTGGATCGATCGCAACCGTTGGATCATCGGTGATCGGACCGATCGCAACGGTCCGAGATCGGTCATGGATGATTGGATTACGGCTTGGATGATCGCAATCGTCGGATCGTCATCGATTGGACTGATCGCAATGTCCGAGATCGGTCATGGCCGATCGGGATCAGGGCTTGGATCGATCGCAACCGTCAGATCGTCGGCGATCGGACCGATCACAACGGTTTGAGATCGATCATGGCCGATCGGGATTAGGGCTTGGATCGATCGCAACCATCGGATCGTCGCTGATCGACCGATCGCAACGGTCCAAGATCGGTTGTGGCCGATCAAGATCAGGGCTTGGATCGATCGCAATCATCGAACCGATCGCAACGGTCCAAGATCGATCATGGCCGATCGAGATCACGACTTGGATCGATCGCAACCGTCAGATCGTCGGCGATCGGACCGATCCACAGTCCGAGATCGATCGTGGCAGATCGGGATCAAGGCTTGGATCGATCGCAACCGTCGGATCGTCGGCGATCGGACCGATCGTAACTGTTCGAGATCGATCGTGGCCGATCGGGATTAGGACTTCGATCGATCGCAACCATCGGATCGTCGGCGATTGGACCGATCGCCACGGTCCGAGACCGGTCGTGGCCGATCAGGATCAGGGCTTGGATCGATCGCAACCGTCGGATCATCGGCGATCGGACCGATCGCCACTGTCCGAGATCGTTCGTGGCCAATCGGGATCAGGCTTAGATCGATCGTAACCGTCGGATCGTCTTCGATCGGACCGATCGCAATTATTTTTAGAAAATATAATTTTTATCAAATATAATTATCAAATATAAATATTGCGATGCATTATCGACGCATTTTTCAGAAAATAAAAAAATTCTCGAAGAAAACAAGTTTTAATATTGCGATGCATATATTGCATCGCAATGTTTTTTAAAAAAATAAATGTTATAAAAAAATATAAAAATAAAACATTGCGACGCAATATATACGTCGTAATTATTTTTAGAAAATATAATTTTTATCAAATATAATTATCAAATAATATATTGCGACGCATTAGCGATGCATTTTTCTAGAAAATAAAAATAATTTTTCCAGAAAAAACAAGTTTTAATCTTGCGACGCATATATTGCGTCGCAATGATTTTTAGAGAAATAAATATTGTAAAAAAATTTAAAAATAAAACATTGGGACGCAATATATGCGTCGCAATTATTATCAAAAAATATAATTTTTTTAGTTATATTAAAAAAATATTGCAACGCATTAGCGACATAATTTCCTAGAAAATAAAAATAATTTTTTTAAAGAAAACAAGTTTTAATATTGTGACGCATATATTGCATCGCAATGTTTTTTAGAAAAATAAATATAAAAAAATTTAAAAAAAAATATTGCCACGCAATATATGTGTCGCAATTTTTCTAAAAATATAATTTTTATCAAATATAATTATCAGATAAAATATTGCGATGCATTAGCGATGCATTTTCTCAGAAAATAAAAATAATTTTCCCACCAGACATTGGCGCCAAATTAGCGACTCATTAGCGACGCAATTAGTTGCGTCGCTAAGTTTTGCATAAAATGATAAAAAAGACCAAATTAGCGATGGATTAACGACACGTTGTTGTGTCGCTAATCCATAATAAATTTAAAAAAAATAGCGAGTGATTAGCGACGCAAATTTGCGTCGCTAATCACTACTATATAAGCTGGGTCGGGCCGCCCCCCCGCTTCTCTTCTTCTTCCTCTTCTTACCCTAACCGCCGCCGTCCCCTCCTCCAGCTCCCCCCGCCCTCTCCCCCGGCGCTACGAACCACCGGCGGCAGCTCCTCCCACTCTGGCGGCGTCCCTCTATACCGAGGTAAGCCCCCCCACCCCCTCATTTAAAAAAAAAAAAACAATCGTTGCCGGCCACGGCCGCTGCCGTGGCCTGGCCACGGTGGCCAGGCCACCAAAAAAAAATTAACAGGGGGGGTTTTCCCCACCCCCCCTTCGTTGCCGGCCACTGCCGTGGCCATCTTCTCCGGCCACGGTGGCCAAGCCAACAAAAAAATTTAACAGGGGGGTTTTTCCCCACCCCCCCTTCGTTGCCGGCCATGGCCACGGCCGTGGCCTTCTTCTTCGAGCACGGCCTCGGCCGTGGCCATCTTCTCCGGTCACGGTCGGTGCAGTGGCCGGTTGTGGCCTGGCCACGATGGCCAGGCCAACAAAAAAATTTCAACAGGGGGGTTTCCCCAGCCCCCTTCGTTGCCGACCACGGCCATGGCCGTGGCCTTCTTCTCCGGGCACGGCCACTGCCGTGGCTTCTCCGGCCACGACCACTGCCGTGGCCGGCCGTGGTGGCCAGGCCAACAAAAAAAATTTAACAGGGGGGTTTTCCCCACCCCCCCTTCGTTGCCAGCCACGGCCACGGTTGTGGCCTTCTTCTCCGGGCTAGCCCGCGGCCGTGGCCAGCTATAGCCTGGCCACGGTGGCCAGGCCACAAAAAAAAAAAATCACAGCACTATAACCTTTAGACCCATTTGAGAATTTGTAAGACTTAGTCTTGCAAATTCTCAAATTGTCCTGGTCGACAGTTTGAGAATATTTTTTGCGATATGTTAGTCTGCTATTAATCATCGTTGGTTCAGATTGCGGTTTGTATTTGCTCATGCGTTCTCCTAGTGTGGCATATATGCCATACATTTAGGAGAACATATGGGGAAATGCTGCTGAAATTTCAATGTAAACCATCAATGATAATTAATAGCAGAATAACATATCACAAAAAATATTCTTGAATGGGATAGGGCCTCACCTTTTAGACATGGAGTGAAGGTGGAATTAATTTAGGACACTTAATTGCTTGTGAAGTCCGATGATTGAACGGACCGCATTGCGGCCCGGCCCGAACCCAATCCCTAGCATTAGTTGAGTAAAAGAAATAATTTAGTTATATATGTACTAATGCTAATATAGTTTTATATTGTGGTTTCCTTTAATGGTTTACCAGAAATTGTATAAATCGGTCAAAAATGAGCGGGCTCGCTCATGGATGTATGCAAGGATAAAAGATGGCTTGCTTAATCCAGATTTTCTGAATGGATTGGAAGAATTTATCGCATTTGCATGTAGCCAACCTGAATGGATGGATGGGCCTAGGATTAGGTGCCCATGCAACTTCCACAGGTGTCAGAATAAAGCCTACAGAGATGTTGAAACTGTTAAGGTGCATTTGTGTAAAAAGGGGTTTGTTCCTGATTACGATGTTTGGTACTGTCATGGTGAACCGGAGGAAATTTCGGTAGCTGTTACAAGCCAACAAGTGTCAATTCCCGAAGATGAACCATTTGTGAATTTAAACACATATGAAGAAATGGTGATGAATGCATCGGGTAATGAATTCAATCAGAATGCATTTATGGAAGAACCAAATCCAGATGCACAACAATTTTATGATATGTTGCGTGCTGCAAATCAAGAATTGTATCCTGGTTGTGAGGGTCATTCCCAGTTGTCTACGGCTGCTCGGTTGTTGAATATTAAGGCAGAACATCGATTATCAGAAAAGGCGTTCAATTCTGTAGCTGGGTTAATCAAAGAAATTTTGCCAAATGATAATGTTGCAGCAGACAGTTTTTACTCAACGAAGAAGTTGTTGCGTGGGCTTGGGCTCCCAGTTAATAAGATCGATTGTTGCTTGAACAATTGTATGATATATTGGGGTGAAGACTCAGAGCTGAGATGGTGTAAGATTTGTGGGCAATCGAGGTACAAAAACAGCGAAGGGGAGCCAGTACAAGTAGGAGGAAAAGTGTGCCTTACAAGAGGATGCATTACTTTCCTCTTACCCCACGCCTGCAGAGATTATACAGATCTGAGGCTACAGCTGCTGATATGAGATGGCATGCCGAACATGAATCTAAAGAGGATGAAATGCGGCATCCATCAGATTCAAAGGCTTGGAAGCATTTCAATGAAAATCATCCTGATTTCGCTGAAGATATAAGGAATGTGAGATTAGGTCTTTGTACCGATGGCTTCCAACCATTTGGTCAAGCGGGGCAACAGTATTCATGTTGGCCTGTGATACTGACTGTATATAACCTTCCTCCATGGAAGTGCATGAAAGATACTGCAATGTTTTTAACAGTTTTGGTTCCAGGACCATCAAATCCAAAGGAAAAGATTGATGTCTTCCTGCAACCGTTGGTGGCCGAATTGAAAATGTTGTGGGAAATAGGAGTCGTAGCCTACGACATTTCTATGAAACAGAATTTCATCATGAGAGCTGCTTTGATGTGGACAATAAGTGACTTCCGGCATATGCAATGTTGTCTGGTTGGAGCACTGCTGGACGTCTGGCATGCCCTCATTGCATGTATGATTCGGATGCATTTACATTGCAGAAGAGTGGTAAGCAGTCATGGTTTGATAATCATAGGAAGTTCTTGCCCCAAATCATCCTTACAGGCGTAACTTGATCGCCTTCCGGAAGAACAAAGCAGTCACAAAATTTGCCGAACCGGTTAGGTCCGGCACGGATATATTTGATACTATAGAGCATTTGGGGTTGAGGTATGCTTGGGAACCAGATGCAGATAGAATAAATGGCCGTATATGTAAAGAACATAACTGGAAGAAGCGGAGTATATTTTGGGATTTGCCTTATTGGAGCACAAATCTCATCCGGCACAACTTGGATGTTATGCATATCGAGAAAAATTTCTTCGATAACATATTTAACACGGTGCTAAACATCCGGGAAAAACCAAAGATACTGCAAAGTCAAGAGAAGAACTTAATCAGTATTGCAGAAGAGGTGATTTGAGGAGGAGTGCCGACGGGACCTATCCTAAAGCCTGTTACACTCTTGACAGAAATTCACGAGAAGTTTTATGTAACTGGCTTAGAGGGTTAAAATTTCCAGATGGTTATGCCTCAAATATCGGTAGGGTGTGGACATGCATAAGCTCAAGTTGTTCGGCATGAAGAGTCACGACTGCCATGTTTTCATGCAACGGTTATTGCCTATAGCTTTTCGTGAGTTGCTTCCGCAACATGTCTGGAAGGCATTGACAGAGCTCAGCTTGTTCTTCAAGGAGTTGTCTGCCACAGTCATTACTTCTGCATCCATGGCAAGGCTTGAGGAGGAAATTCAATTATTTTATGCAAGCTGAGCGAATATTTCCTCCCAGTTTTTTTGACTCAATGGAGCATTTACCGGTTCACTTGCCATACGAAGCGAGCATAGCTGGTCCCGTGCAGTATCGCTGGATGTATCCTTTCGAGAGGTAAATATGTACATCATTAAGACATGTTGACATTTCAAATATTATTTCATTGCGAGAAAATTGGTTAATTTTTTGTCTCAACTTTACATATAGGTACCTTAAGAAGTTAAAAAATAATGTGCGTAATAAGGCAAGGGTTGAAGGTTCTATATGCAATGCACACTTGGTCGAAGAAGTTTCAGCTTTTGCCTCGCATTACTTTGAGGGTCACGTCCACACAAGGAGCCGAAATCTTGGTCGTAACGATGACGTATATGTGGACGAAGGAGAACCTAATGACGGTAGAATATCAATTTTTAAAGGTATCGGCCGTTCATTTGGGGGGCAGAAGTCAAGAAATCTTAGCGATATGGAGTATAATGCAGCACATTATTACATCCTAATGAACTGTAGAAGTCGATCCATATATTGAGTAAGTGTATACTTCAATGCTTAATTGGAACTTCTAATTTAAATTACAATATACCATAATATTTAATTGCTAACATAAGTTTTAATCATTATCATCCCATAAGGATGTATTGTGATAGATAACGACAGATGAATCCCGACATCAGTCAAGTTGCAATTCAGCAGAAGTTAGAAACGGAGTTCACTTACTGGTTTTATGAATTTGTGAGTAGTATCACTCAATCAATTTCAATCATGGCTTTTATTTTTTGAATTGGTTGTGAATAGCTTATTAATTTATAGGTAAACGGTCCATGGTCCACAACCGATAATATTTTCATTAAATGTCTATCGCAATGGCCATTGAAGACCGTAACAACCTCTACTGGCTATTTTGTTAATGGTACAAATTTCAGATTGAACGATTAGCAGCTTCAAGAGGCACGTAGAAGGGGGGTGTGTGTTAAAGGAGAAAGTGTTGGAGCAAATATGCAGGATTATTATGGAAAGTTAGTAGAGGTGGTTGAAGTTGAATATCCCGGTTGGCCTTATGAAACGAACCGTATTGTTTCGTTATGATTGGTTCGATCCGACAGTTCCTGTGGGCAAAAGGGTTCATAACGACTACAATTTAGTTGAAGTGAACCATCGACGAAGATTGCAAAAATATGAACCATTCATCCTTGCATCCCAAGCTCAGCAAGTGTTTTACCGCGGATATCCAAGTTTGCGCAACGACAAGCGAGATTGGTGGGTTATTTCTAAAATCGTCCCACGTTCAACAATCGTATTAGACGAGAGTTCATCAAGTCAATCAGCCGAGTGCCCTGCATTTCAAGAGGATGAGATGGAAATGCATGCAATTGAGGACGACACAAGGGCTCCTGAAACATCACTTAGAGATCCAAATGGTGATGTCCAAGAAATAGCGGATGCAAATGTTCGGTTTCCTTCCGATGATAATGAAACTGAATCGCAGTCCGATACGCATCAGATGTTGAACCAAGATTTCACGAAACAAATGAAACCGACTAAACATAGAGGTTTTTTTAAATTCAATTTATTTTATATATGTTATATTTTTACATATTCAATCATTAATCGTAATTACATTCATGAATCTTTAGTATTTTCAGTATGATGGGCCGAGGTAGATCTACCGACGACGGATGGAGTGAGCAGGGACGTAGCCCTGCCGCATCAGATCACACGAGCTTTGGAGATGGAGAGTTTCGATCTCCACACATCGCACAGCCTCCGATCTCTCCAGCAGTCGGCGGTGATCCTGCATTGGTATTATCATCCAGCCGATCGGCACAGACCTCCGAGAGTTCTTCCACCGTCGGCCGCACCGTACTTCGACTGGATGCTCATGGGCTGTAAGTATATACTAATTAAAAATATATGTTTATGTTTTTAAGTCAATTACTTATAAACATGCATTTTTTTAACAGATTTATTGAGCAGCATCATGTATCGAGCCACATCAGCTCCATATTTCAGAGGCGTGCGGATCCCAGTGGCTACGATTGGCGCCATGTATCTGCAGCCACGAGGGAGTTTTATTTTTCAGAGTTTCAGGTAAACTTATTAAATACAATTTATCACTGATATAAAATTTTTTAATCTTAATAAATTTTGAAACTAACTGTTTATTTTAATGCAGAAAAAGTTTACGTGGGACCCTGCCAGCCATGATGCCATTAGGGCAGCATAGGAAGCTCTTACGGGACGCCGATACTCCGACATGCTTCATCGTTGGAGGTCATCGGGTCACCGTCCTGCGCATGTGCCAGAGGGTATTTGGCACGAGTGGCAGCAGGTCTGGCAGTCCAATGGCTGGCGCAGGAGGTCCGCATCAGCCAGCACGAACCGCCGATCCGAGAGGGGCGGTCCTGGCACGGGTCTCTCCCGCCACACTTCGGGCTCCATTTCGATTCAGGAGCACAGACGCCGTATGGTAAGAAAACATAAATAATTTAATTACTAATTTAGTTATTTATAAATACTTACTTTAATATCAATTTTTCTGTTGTTATAGTCTGAGCAGGAGGGCGAGATCCTGGTGAGTTTCGTCTATTTAGGGCGACACACACCAGGAGGGACGATTCCTGGGTCGATACACGATCACGGGAGGTTGCGGTAAGAAATTAGTTTTATGTTGTATCTGTTTAATTTCTAAAATTTTATTTAGAGAAATTTATTGATTCATTTATTATTGATTTTATAATTCAAAGACACGAGTCGAGGAGCTTCACTCCCAGGCATCGCAGGTCGACTCTACTGATGGGGGGACGCCCGTCGAACTCTCAGCAGAGGAGAGTCGACGTGTGTTTTTGGAGGCTGTTGGTGCCCAGCCGCGAGACCGCAGGGTCTATGGTCTGGGCACTAGAGCTTCTGCATATTTTTCCCATCAGGCCTCCAGCTCACAATATTCTGGCGATATTCCTACCGAGTGTTTAGACGACATTCGGAGATCTATCACGGAGGAGGTTCGTCAGGATGTTTGACAGGACGTTCGACAGGAGGTTCGACAGGAGTTTGAGCATGAGTTTAAGCAGCGTACGGGAGGCCTTCAGCAGGAGCTTGCAGACGTGCGAGAGCAGATGCGTCAGTTGCAGGATATGGTTAGCCGCATGTCGCAGGGTTTTCAGCCTTCACGTGATCGTGCCGATTCTTGATGTATTTTTTTCTTTACTTTTTATATTTGTACATGAAAACTTCAAAAGTTTAATATAATTAATTAAAAATTGAATGATGAATGCTTGGATCAATATGAGTTATGAATGTTTCGATCAATATTTAAATGCAATGAAATTATATTAACCTTTTAATTTTTAATATTTTATTTTTAAAAAAAATTAATTAGCGACGCATTAGCGATTAAAATTGCATCGCAAATATTTTTAAAATATTATTATTAAATATTGCGACGCAATGACCTGGCGTCGTAATAAAAAAAAAATTAATTAGCGATGCATTAGCGACTCATATTACGTCGCTAATATATCTAAAATATTATTATTAAATATTACAACGCAATGACCTGGCGTCGCAATATTTTTTTTAAAAAAATTAGCGACGCATTAGCGACTCAAATTGCATCGCTAATATATCTAAAATATTATTATTAAATATTACGATGCAACTAAATGCATCGCAATATTGCGACGCAATTGAATGCATCGCAATATTTAATAATATATTAAATATTAAAAATTATTTTTAAAATTAGCGATGCATTTAGGATGCGTCGCATATTGCGACGCATTTAGTTGCGTCGCAATATATTGCGACGCATTTGTACGTCGTAGAGAGTCGCTGTTAAGCGATGCAATTGCGACAAATTGAGATTGCGACGATGATCTCAACGACGTCGTCATTGCGTTGCTAATGCGTCGCAATAGCATGTTTAGCGACGCAATGCGTCGCTATATTTTTTTTTCTCTTATAATGTGTCAATTAAACTACAGTCACATGCCTACTTACCTTGCTAGAAACTTATCTATGTTCCTCTCTCAATATGAGTCAATAATTGATGGATAAGACATCAAGACCCTCGTCATCTTGACGAAGAGGGAGCACAAAGCAATAATTGATGGATAAGAATCATATTGGTGATACGCACTGAGCGAAGCACAAAGCATAAGTAATTTCTTCCAAAATCTAACCACCAAAATATATTTCTTCCAGAACTCAAAATATAAGGCATTGTTTAGGTTTTCTATGCCTAAACTAGGATCTCAAAAACAAAAAAAGCTAGCAAAGATATTATTTAGCTTCTTGATTCTGTATAAATACTCAAGAATTTTCTGATATATAATCGATATATGATTAAATCATCATGCCCAAAATCGATCATCTGATTCAGCCATGTGATACGGCCGCATGAACCCTAAGGCAAATCCTAAAAATCATGCAAGGCATGATATAAACAATCCATACTACATTCCAAAAGAAAATTTCTTCAAATCACAATACATCTTGGTACCTCCAGGATGACTTCACCTCTACTTGAGGTTCTACAACCTGAGAATGTATGGTTTCTATTGTCTTCCACCAATTAGTTGCCTCATCGAGCAATATGAAGGCTGCATATGAAGGTTGCAAAGTTAACCTTCTCCTTTTCTAGATATTTCAAGGCCTGAAAGACCTTTTCAATCTTTCAACCAACTCTGATACCATTTGTAAAGCTCCAAGCCCATCCACTAGCTCAATCAACTTCGTTAGTGGGTCAAAACCACGTGGCCCAAAACTCGAGTGGAAGTTAATACGTAGCAAGTGGACTTAAGTTATAAGCATATAATACATTCTTCTCTCATCCAATGTGGGACTAAATGTGGGGTATCACATAAATACTCATCAGCATCAGCTCTTACCTAATCCCTTTCAACCCTTGGCATCCTCATCGATCTACTTAAGAGAGTATTTAGTATGATGTAGTCTGTGTAAGATTACTGGTGATTCACGGAATGATGATAGGATCATCTCATTTGGTTGTACTACGATAATCCTACATGGCAGTGATCCAAAATTACCTTCATCTTATGGATAACCCTCTTGAAGGTTATCCTATATGATCTTGAACTAAAATCTATAATTCAAAATGCCCCTTATTTATATATTAAATAGCAATAATTTATATATAACATGATATATAAATTTATATTATATTATTATATTATATTAATTAATACATTAAATTATATTAGTAATATTTTATTTGTAATATACTATATAAGATGTTATATATGATATTGTTATTATGTTATATTATACTATACTATGTTATATTATGTATCTAATTTTATAATATATATATATTAGTTATATATTATAATATATGATATAATTTAATATATCGGATGATATTATATTATGTGTTATAGTAATATAATATAATATAATAGGGGTGACTTTGGTATTTACGATTAGTAATACTGGGTTTCCATGGCTACTAAATATTGTGATGTTAACAAATAATCTTTGATCGTTATGTTATGATATACTAAACATGATGATCTTTTATCACTAGAAATTATATCATCAAGATTAGGATCATCAGAATCCAAGATCACTAGGGTGATCCTAAAATGATCATCAAACATACCCCAAGAGCGTATATCTAAATCCGTATCCAAATCCAATCAAATCTAATTATAAATACATTGTGCCCATCAATGGTTGTCTCTAAGTTCATATATGCCATAAGTTAGGTCTGCTTTGATGCTGTTCGTAACAATTTAGGATCTCATCTAAAAAGCTAGTTAAAAATATTATTTAGACTCTTTGATCATGTATAAATATTCAAGTTTTTTTAATATATAATTGATATAGAACTAAATATTTGTTAACATGAACTCTTGCAATATGGTTGCTTAAGGCAACTAAGATAACATAATCTTTTAGTTTCAAAGCACAATAACCAAATTTTGGCTGTAGATATGTTCTAACAAACATAAAAGGTCACGTATTATTGTTTAAAATTTACAGTATCTATACATCCTTTATGTCATAAAAAATTTTGTTAGGCTAAAAATTCTAATCTTCAAGATTTTGAATAGTGCTGCTTCATAGGTCAAGTTCTTCATGGACTAAAAGTGGGGTCTTGTCGGGGGTTACAGAGAAAACCTTTTGATCTTTATCCAACATAACTATTTTCCTTATGGATTTTTCATGTAAAAATCTAGATGTACTTACTTCTTAATTATGTTTGTATTGTGGTAATTGTTTGTATTGGTTTATTTGTTATTATTTCTACTTCAATACTCTTTTTGTTACCTTTAATCTATTATGTAGAAGGAGAAGGTTTAATTCCCTAATAGATAAAGGTTTGGTTCCTATAATTTAGAGAGATTTTTGTGAGCAGATAGAGATTTTTATGGATAGTTACCAAAGGAAAAGAAAAAGAGGAAGGAGGAGAAAGATATAAGTTAAATGTCATTTTAAATTACATACTTATTATCAGTAATTTTTTTTTTGTTACAAATGATGATCAAACCATTCTTGGTTGAGTCAAGCCCAATTTATGAGAATATAAAATTTGAAAAAACATAGGCGGATACGGATCACCAGGTATCCAAAATCACGATCCAGAATGATGAGCAATCCGGGAAGCAACCCAGTCCGCCGTTGAATTAGCTTTCCGGTAAATGTACCAAATCTGGATCATGTCAGCCTGCTGAAGCATCGACCAAATATCGCATATCAAAGGGTTGATCAAAAAAGGGCTGCCTAGGTTCTGGCGAAGCCAGCGCATAATAGTGATAGAATCATCCTCGATAATAAGTCTGCGACAACCTAAACTGCGAATGGCGTGAGAAACGCCCATCCACGCAGCATGCAGTTCGGCAGCTGAAACGGAAAGGTCGAGGAGGTCCAACCCGTCAACCGTCATCAGATCTTCATCAGACTCATGAGTCACAAAAGGTGAATCTATCATGTGATCATGAATATTATCATCAAAATTGTAATATCCAGAAGGTACACGGGTTCCATTTAAGCAATTCTGTTGAAATAAATGGACCACTTAGAAATATTAAAGTAATGAAGCTTTTTGTAAACATTATTCATCGAGAATGATGAGGCCTTTTGTTTTGATGGCCATAGCAGTTTTGCGATGGGGACAAGTCATTATCAAATAATATTTTTACAATGAAGAAGCCTCATTTACTTTTTATAAACTTAATACAAAAGAAAATAAAATTTTAGTTTGAAAAGATTGACTTCAAGCAAAAGACGGTTGCGCAGTTAAAAAGTGGTTTCTGCCGAAGGCTTTTGTAGACCAAATCAAACACGGAATTGAAAGAGATTCTTACAAGGTTTGATAAGCTCATGTTCATATGGAATTAACAACATTCACTTTTTAGTGGATTGCACATCTTGCAATTCAGCGAATCTGTCAAATAAGAAATTAGCATTTAGAAAACCTTTCATAAATAGGAAATAATCTCAACCATCTTCCTTGTAGGAAGGCTCTTTGGTCGTTCCCTTCCCGCCTTATCTTCTTAGGCAACTCTCATGACCTCTCATCAACTTAATTCATAATTCTTTAGTTATCATTGCCAATTCACAAGCGTGTATTGCCATCATCAAATTTTCAATGACCCCCTCTAACTCTTATATTTTTAATATGTATGCTTAGGGTTAGAAGTGATCGATTCAATAAAATCAGTCCGAAGAATTTTGAAAGCTCCCATCTCCCGAAACGATCAAATATATCTCTCCTTCTATTTTTTTTTTTAATATTTATATATTGTTTCATGAAATATTATTAATAGGAATTACGTTTTTATTATCGGACAACGTACAATCGCGTGGAGGTCGCGGGAGGCTCGGCAGCAGCGAGGAATCATGTGGAGGGACGAAGGCAATCGCCGGGAAGGTCCTTCGAAAGAAGGACGCAGCAGTCATTCGATTTATTTATTTATTTTTCCTCCCCCCTCTTCGCGGTGGGGATGGCGGCGATTGCGGTTCTCCCCTGACGAAGGCAATCGCCGGGAAGGTCCTTCGAAAGAAGGACGCAGCAGTCATTCGATTTATTTATTTATTTTCTTCCCCCCCTCTTCGCGGTGGGGATGGCGGCGATTGCGGTTCTCCCGTTTCCTCCCTCTCTTATTTGGAGTCAGCCTACACTTGTACATAAATTTGTCGATCTACATTTGTGCATATATTTGTCACCCAGCGGCAAAAACTGGCAAGTGTCCAAATGTCTGGCTCACTGCAGTGCGCATGTGCCTCCATTACATTATTCATTGCAACGGAATGGGGGTGGGACGTGCTGCTGTGTGATGGGATTCATCCGAATGCGCTCTCCACTTCAATAGTATGCTCGGTTTACTTTAAATATGAGATGGTGCTTCATCGTCATACATTGTCGTGAGTAGAGTTATTCTTCATGAAGAGGTGAATCATTAGTTGTTTGATTCACATTTTGAAAAAATATTTTTTAAAGAAAATATTTTTACTATCATATCCTATAGCGTAGGTGATT
This sequence comes from Calamus simplicifolius, assembly GCA_900491605.1. Lineage (NCBI taxonomy): Eukaryota > Viridiplantae > Streptophyta > Magnoliopsida > Arecales > Arecaceae > Calamus > Calamus simplicifolius. Next base: position 2,132,017 of record UESW01004000.1, on the reverse strand, counting down.
AAAAAATATTTTCAACAAAAAATTTCTTAAAAATCTCTTTACCGCATGCCAGATCCTTTTAGGTAGTGTTTGGATGTCAAAAAGTTATTTCAGGAATAGGAATTTGAATTTCTCAATAATAGCTTATTTCTCTCTTGTTATTTTGGATTTCTGTTTGGTTTAAAATCTGCTATTTCACATTATTTCAGTGTAATTAATGCAGTGTTATTCCAAATGATGTTTGGATGATATGAGAATAAGCATGTATTCCATTAGGAATAGATAAAGATTTTTTTTGAAATCTCAAAAATACCCCTTAATTGCTTCTAGATATCATGGCTTCTTCCTAGAAGTTTTCATCCACCTTCTAGGTTCTCAGGAATATCAAAACGAGAATACGGTGGTTTGATGAAATAAAAATTTCTGAAAGGCCCATTTACTTTTTCTTGCCTATTTGGGGGAATAGCATGGAATAAGTCCCTATTCCAAATAGAAATAGGGCATCCAGACACTGCCTTATAGTATTTAAAATGGCAATTGCCTTTCTTCTCAAACCCACGTCTATGACATCTGATAAATTTTTTAAATATCTTATAATGATTTATATTTTAAATATAATTCATGATAGCGACCTAAATATGTATAATACTTTGTGATATAAAGCTTATACCTCAAATGGTCTGTGCAATGCATGTGTATCATGCGAGAGAAATTTGCATAGTTCTTCAAGAGTTAAAACCTCTAGAAAAATATAGAGAGAGGGAAAAAAAGAGAAGAACGAAGAGACTTCATTCTGGCGGCTGGTCCGAGACCTTTTCTCATCATTTATGTAGGTGGTAATTAAAAGGAGATTGTTAGCGTGAAGTCGGCAACAATATCATATCTATGTAGTTAAAGTTTGTCCCTATTTGAATTCTTATCCATCAAGGGGACCAAATGTTAGTAAGGGTGCATAATTAAAGATATTTGGTGTGCACAATGTGGCAAACTATAAGGCCCAGTGCGGCTTGGGCCATTGTTTAACACAGATGAAACCCAAGCCTGCATGCTAACTTTAGGATTTAGATTCGAATTTAATAATGGCACTACTTTCATTTTTCTCAAAAATATTCAATTAAAAATATTCTTTATTATATATATACATACATACATGCATGAGTATAGTATATATATATATATATATATATATATATATATATATATATATATATATATATATATATATATATATATATATATATACTAATTCGAGATTCTTTTAAGAATCATTTTTTTATTGTGATATGTTTGTCATGGATTCGAAAGAGAGAAATAACCCCTCTTGTACGAGAAAAGGTCTCAATTGTAGGAGCCATAAATGCTCATATTCTTTTTAAATTAACTTTATAAATTTTATCCCTATTCTATGTGCAAGAAACTTTTTCACATATGCATATCTTTTATTCTGCTTTCACTGAGTAACTTTTATTGGTGCATTGCATCCTAGCTCAATCTCTTATAGTTTTATCGTACAATTAATATCTCATCGTTCCCAACTTTATTAATGCTATTCCCATAAGTAGTTTGCAATCCATACAATTTCAATTTGTATGGTAAAACTAGTATTTCAAGTTCAATTAATAAATATTTCACCAGGATGGATTAATTATATTGTAACTGAAGAATAATTAAATTTTTATTTGTCATATAGCACATTGAAACAATATATTGATGATGCCATTAAGTCTCACAAACTCTAGCTAGACAAGTCTTCGGCTGCAAATTTATAGGAAGCAGACGGACAATATGAAAATAGTGAAGTTTAGGAGCCATTCTTCTAGTTATTAATGCAGGAGTCCTTTGCTTGTAGGTAACCCTTAAGTGGGAACGTTTTGCTTCGGGTGTAGATCTCCGCATGAATGGTCTCCTTTTAAACCTTGATATGGAGCCTCTCCATTAATACCAATGGAGAGAATAAATGAAGGCCAACACAATTAACACTTGTTGCGTGTGCGCGCGTGTTGGTGGGTGGGGGATCACAGATCATAAAAGGTAAGTTACATTACACCAACAAGCTTGAGGTAGAAAAACGAAGAAACCACATTTAAAAACTAAGCTTGAGATCGAAGTCACATGAATTAAAAGAAAAGGCTACTGAAAGTCTACGTTCTAACTAGATTTGGACTTCTTGTTGGTGCCTCCCACACATTCTCTTAGCTGCTGCAGATTTTAGCTGGTGGATGGACCGTGCGACGGAGCTGAGCTAGATGTTAGGATTACGGTTGATGCTGTGTTTACTAGCTTTACGAGAATGTTTGCTGAATTTCCTGTGCTAGTTCCTCCGCACTAAGCGCACACTCGATTCCAATCTGTTGAAAGAAGTATATATTAGATGTGAAGAACTATCATATTAGTAAACGTGCATCAGCAAAAAGAACTGGAAGCTTATAAACATTAACCATTTATTGGCAGTCAACCAAATGAGTATGTAGTAAAATAGGTTCCGAGATGAAATCAAATGTCAGATTGTGATAAGTCCCTTGCTCCAACTGAATTATTTTCTTCTTCTGGTGGTCTAGATCTTTTAGATATTTCTGGCTTGTCAGTCTTTTTATTAAGAGGACAATACTTGAATCATGAATAGAAAATTTTGTAGCATCTACACAATAATGCTCTGCGCTACACAGTAAAGTAAAACCATCAGAAATTTTGTTTTTTTAACTTGAATGTGTCATTAAATACTGACAGGCTCAACGTGTATTGTTGCAGGCTTACATGTACGTTAGCTATATAAAAGATAAATTTTGTAGCATCTTCTTGGTCATATGCGGCAGCTCAATCTAACCTGGTTCTAAATTTTGTAGCATCCTCTTGGTCATATGCGGCTACTCAATCTAACCTAGTTTTTGTCTTGTTCCCCACATCTATTTTTATTCAATCTTTTTCCTTTGGCTTTTTATTCACATATACATCCACTAAAACTAACCTTGCATTTCCACGTACCCCTCCTTTTCAATCGTAAAACCTAATCCGAGTAACTCTCTAGCTAGCATTTAATTAAGCTTATTAGATGGACAACATTTACTAGCAAATATTCGTAAAATAACAGTCCCTTGGTTGTTGAAAAGAAACTGAAAATAACTAGTAGTTGTTGCACAAAAGAGCTAGCATTTTGAATAGCTTTGACTCGGTATATTAGACATTATTCCTCGTAACTGCAATACAATATTTCTTATACCTAGATTGCCTGTTTGGTGCTGAGAAGATGGATGTATTAGAACCAACGTACTTGTGGAGGTCCTACCAGAAGTAAAATATATCTAAGTGGCGAGATTCTTCGGTGAACAGGTCTAACATAAGTATCAAAGGATAGAACACACAGATAATAATTAAGAAACATGGAGGGTCGGGTCCTAGGTATAGATGGCGTATATACCTTGATAGTAAATGAGTTGAGCATGGTGTCATCAATGGTGCTGATGCTCACATGGAGTATCTCGAGCGACAGGCCTTCCAGGGCAGTGATTATTTCAGAGCTTGGCCAGGGATGCGATGCGATACAGTCTTCAGGAGGACGTTGGGACCCGAGAACTTAACCTCCACATCTGCAACCGGGGATTTGGAGTTGGCCGCTAGCTCGGTGACGTTGTTCTCAATGGAGGGGGAGGATTCGTGAGATGCAACCAGGGTTGGGGAGCGATAGCTTTGCTGCAGTCTTGGCTTGTAAGGGCTGCCCGGCTGGGGAGTCCTTGGGCTTATGGGCAAACCGATTCTGGGACTCAGAGGCGGAGGCCTTGGACTCAGTGTTTTTGGCCTAGCTATAGGGCTGGCTACTGCTCTGGGGCTGAGAACTTCACTGTAGACTTTCCTTTGCTTCGTGGCCTCCAGGGACTGTAAGACTTGTTGCAACTCCTTGATGTAATCGACCACTCCTCCTATGATGGATGCCTGATCTCCCTGAGTTAAAAAAAAAAAAAAAACAAAATAAGCAAGAAAGGAACAGTAAAGGATAGCACTCTCAAACAGAGCGAACACCTAAGAGTGCCTATCTAAACAGTGACATGGAAGTAGTAATTAACCAATGCAAAAGCATCATGGAAAAATCAAGGGAATTAGCTTAACATTTATTGATAGCAGGTCTGGAACAAGGGTTTGATTGCATCTTACTCTCCTCACATAGAAACATGGCATCAATGATCTGAGCACCGATAAGTGCTCGTTCATTTGCTTCCTCCGGTTGCGCTCCACTGTGATGTGCGACATCTTGTGCTGCCCATCTTGGGTGGCCGCATCGACCGAGGCAACCAGTGCAGAGGACTTCAGCTTCTTTCGAGCTTGGTTAGCCTCACCATCGCCCTCATTAATCTCATGAGGCCGCCGAACGCCAGGTGAAGCCAATCGCTGACACACTACCCTTGTATCAGGCTCGTTACCACCTCTTGGGCTGAGGACCGTTTCCTCGAATGGGTTGAATATGGGAGCCTCCTTTGTAGCATCCTCCCAGGTCTCCAAGATGCTAAAGAGGTCCTCAGGGGAGGCGGCTCCGGTGAAGCTGGTGTGCCCGAATTCTGCAGTGTCCTCGAAAAGTTCGGATAGGCCGTCTTCCATGTCACCGACCCAGCCGGAAAACAACCTTTTTGGGTCGATATCGCGGAACTCCTATGCGGAGATGAAAGGCCTAAGAACTCATGATGAAGGGGTGGACAATGACCAAAGAAACGATTCCAAGTAACTCCAAGTTATATCCCTCTATTTCTTTCTTCACTGGACTAATATACTACAGAAAGAGAGAATAAAAATGAGAAGAAGAGGAGGGAAGAGAACCAGGGAGGAGGAAGGACGAGAGAAGGAATCAAAGGAGGGACCGTTAGAAAGGACCGCTGGAAGGAACGGGAAAGAGGGAAGGAGAGAGGAAATATAGAAAAGGCTGGCTAAAAAGAGGACACCAACTGAGGGGAACCACGGCAATGCCGCAAGTGAAGTGCTGTGGATTTTCTTTTGCGTTTTTTTTAGAAGTTTTTGGACGCTGTGCATGGTGTTTTAAATTTGGGCGTTCTCGGCGCCGTACTGACGGGATCAAAAAGGCAACACCGAGGAGCCAGGTCACGATTAATAACAGTTTCACGAAGGCATGATATCGAAGTAAAATGGCCGTTTCCGTGTTCCGTTGCATGGATGCGACGGCCATGATAATGGCTCTCGGTCTGAGGATACTTTCTAACGTTATAAATGTTTAAAAATAAGAAAAATTAAATAAGCTGGACCGCAAACTGGGAGACAATGGCCATGAGTTGTGACAACTAGGCAACACCGGTTCATACCTCTAGGTATTAAATAATAAAGTTTATTAACTTTGGGCATTAAATATGCATCATAATTCAGTGCACAGGCAAAACTTAAATGTAATTGATTAGATATTTTCCGTCATATTCATCACCTAGTAGTAATATATATATATATGGAATGATCACAACTGACATCATTTAACAAAATCTACATCTAAACAATTGTAAATTAATTTTAGGCAAATCAATATTTTTTAAATAAGACAAAGTCAGTGTCCCATGATTATAATTTTGCCACTATTAGCTATTATATAAGTTGCAAATGATAAGTAATAACTGCAAAAGTCTAAAGTACAAAAAAATACAGAAAAAAGTTTTAAACTTTTTAGCCACATTAAATCCAGCGTAAACTTATACCAACCATGATGTTCAAGTTTGATTGTTATATAGTTATAAAGGCCACAATGGCATTACAACCATATTGTAAAAATCTGCACATGTTTTACATAATTGATGCAAGGTCATTATTTGGGGGAGTAAATCTTTGGTAATCACCATGCAACAGCATTTATGGCAACAGAGATTGAGAAATTTATGCTCTAAGTCGTTCTTGAGGAAGCTTTTAAATATTTCAAATATTGCACAAAATTAGGATTTGAATGGAGAGCCCCCAACAATTTGAGTGAATGCTCTAAATGCCTATGATTTTACTAATGATGCAGGATTTAATCATGATGAGCTTTTGTGGGGTTTATTGTTATAGAATTCGGTCACTACTCATCTTTAGAATGTATTTAAATGGGTTGAAACATGATTTTGATTTTAAGGACTCAAATGGCCATATGATATACGGTCGGTATTTTTTTTGGTTTATGATAGAAATTTTCTTATTTTCTATATAAGAAACTTAACATAATTCTTCATAAATATACTAATATGAGAGTGGATTATCGAAAAAAATTTGTTTGCAATTGGAATTTTCAGATTTTGTCTCTTTCTCCCACTTCCTCCCTATTATTGGTCCTTTTTTTTTCATTTTCAACATAAACTTTAATTATATCTATTTCATGATTTTGCTATGATACTTTTTTATTTTTTAAAATAATATGAATAAATTAGAATTATGATATTATAAAAATTCTTCTAGCCATTTAACTTTCTCGACAAGCTAAACCAATAAAAGTGCAGATCCTCTTCTTTACTTTGACTTGTCCTTCCCTTCTATTAGAGCCATCGCTTCCTCTACTACTACTTCTATTTTTTTTGGAGCTACCTCTAATCATTATTTTTTTTTTTTCTAATATAATTGCTTTCATCTCTCTATTGGAGTTATCGTCTCCTCCATAGCTCCACCATTTTAGTGGCCTCCATAAAAGTGCTCATAACTTTATCATGGTGATAATAGAATGCAAATTCTTCAAAGGCCCTTGTTGAAGCTTTTATTTCCTTCGACTTCTCACCACACCATCGCTCCATTACGTTAGTAGCCTTAATAAGAGCAGACACCTATTGTATACATAAGTAAAAGAAAGTAGTGCATGGAGTGAGTAGTCCCACCGTAAGAGTAAGAAGATAATAGTAGCATGATAAAGCATTTTTTTTATCAATTAACCTATAAAGTTCAATTTTTTTAGCGTACCTACTATGCATATAATTAGTTGAAACTAGTTCCCAACAAAATATCTATATTCTTAAAATAAAATCAAATGATTAATATTTTTAATATTTAAAAATAAAGAAGAATCATAGTAAAATCCTGTTTCATTATATTATTTATAAATAAAGTATCAAATCTATACATTACTCAGCAATAAATACATGATTTTAGTTACATCATATGTATTTTGATGCAAGAGTTGTTTCGAGATCCAATTAACCAATCAAACTATATAACCATTGCTATAATGATCTTGCTTTTGCTTAAACTTTCCAGCATCATGTAAGGTTTATCATGAAGTATTATTTTTTCATTTAGTTTAGATCGAATGCTAAAATATTTTTAAAGTAGAATATCAAATCATGGATCCAAATGTATTCTAATTTTTATCAAAATTTTTCTTCTCTTAAACAAAATTGGAATTATTTCTAGTAATAATTATTTAAAAAAAAACTTGACAAACAAGCAACAAAAGGGGTTTCAACATAACAAAATAACAATTGCAAGAATAATGACTTTTCTTTAGGGTTAAAAAACTTAAACAGTTAATAGATATGATTTTTTTAATTAATGAAAGTGATAAGAAATATTGACATTCAAAACTAGCTCTAAATGCCAACTGTTGTGAAGAGGAGAACTCGCCTAGTAAAGTACATGCAACTATTTGAATGCAGACTGCTATAGAGAGAGAGAGAGAGAGAGAGAGAGAGAGAGAGGAGAAAGTCTAAAAATTTTGTTTAGGAGAACTTTTGGTGTTTAAGTTAGTACAAGGATCAAAAAGGTGAATTAAAATAGATATGTCCCTCTTTTCCTATAGTAAGTTGTATTATATTTCATACCTAGGTATGGAGGTGTTTTTATAGAAATATAGAGAGCCATCCTGATTTAGTCCATCTAGTGATAAATAATTAGATATGCTCATATTTTAAAGTGGTAATGCCGTTGTCCCTATGTGAAATTTCCTTCTTTGAAAGGAGATGTGTTGCTTTATAGTTAGTCATCACATAGCATTTTTTGATTATCCAACATATGTCACCTTCTAGTTGGCTTATTAGCTCATATCATATCATGTACTCTAACTTTCGAACCTAAGCTTAAATTTACACTCAAGCTATAAAAGTAGTTTGACTTGATTGTGGTCAACTTATTTTAAGCTTCATTTGCTTGAACATGGAAATCTTGACTTGCTGAACTTTGGTAAACTTGGACTAAACTTGGTAGCATTTGGGTCTATGAACTTTTCATTGATTTGCAACAAACTTGAGCTTATTATAGTAGTAGACTATTGCTAGATTGCTCTATGGATAGGTGTCATATGGCATTCATACTATTGGAGACTATGTTTATAGTACCTCGCAAAGTAGTGAGACCAAAGTTGTTAATTACGTTTTGTTTCGGTCGTTTTAACGAAAACGTTTTGTTTCGGTGGCTTATCCAAAAGATGAGCCATACATTTCGTTTTGAAAGATTTTTTGGTTATTTCGGTGCGTTTCGGCATGTTTCGGCCGTTTCGGCAAAATATGTTTCGGGAACCAATTTATGAATTGTTAAACTTTTTAGGACCATTTTAAAAAATATATATATAATGTTAAAAAATAAAATAAACCCTAGTTATCCTACCCCTCTTCTTTCAATCGCATGGTTGCACCTCTCAAAAACTCAAACTCTTTATTTTTATGTTGTAATTATTATTTATGAAGAATATGAATTATGAATAAATTTTTTATTATATATATATATATATTCCGAAATGAAGCATCGAAATGGTCCAATACCGAAATATTTTCATAAGCTAAAATGAAACATAATCCGAAACGAAATTGACAATTTTGAGTAAGACACCTTGTCTCTAGTGCAACAACTTTACTACTCATATAAGTAAGGAGGGGGGGCTGCGCTCAATGACCAGCTAACTTAAAGATGTTCTAACTTAAAGATGCTTGGGTTGAAGAATTTTTCTTTTTCTTTTTCCTTTTTCTTGCATTTCCTCTTAGTTTTAGCCAATTTTTCATTTTACTTGGATGGTGGTCAAATTTTTGTGCTTAACTTTGAGATGAGGTTATTGCAATTAGATGATCAATAAACATTTTTTTTTCAAACATTATCTCTTTTCTTCTTCTCTCTCTCTTTTTGGTTCTTGTGTAGCTCCATGATTTGAAAACTTGTTTCAAAAATGTCAAAATACTTTAGGTTCTTCTAATAATTGAAGCCTATTAGGTGATCTTGAATACTTCGGTCGCCTTTGTTTTGTTTAATTTGAAGGATCTTTATATTATTTCTTATACCTCACCGAGTTTTAGGTCGTCATATTCTCCTTCATTTTTTGTCAACTAATTATATTCTTGACAAAGTATTTACATATGATACCTCGACTCTCTACTCCTTAGATGATTACCTTATATTCCGTCATGGACTTTTTGAAGGATATAATGAGCCTCAATTGATTTGAGGCATCTCAAATATGGCAGAGTGAATGGCCTTTTGTATAAGACTATTTATCAAGACACATTGAGCTGCTCTTTGGACAAGCTTTCTGGCTTTATTCTTATTTTTAAAAAGTCATCCTTCTTCTAGATAGGAATTGATGGGATCCATCCAGGTCAGCTCTTGGCCAACTTAGGTTATTTGATATCCATCGATGCTTGGATTGATAAGCTCGTCTAGGAATATTATTTAGTGACTCTCACTTCTCATGAATGCTAGCTTTGACAAGGCACTTCTTGATTTTTTTTCCCTTAACTTCAGGATTAGCTGGATGTCAAAGTACTCAAAGGTTGAGATCAATCTCCATATCTTGCTTAAATACTTCAGCATATTTGGTTCTCTAGCCTTATATTCTCCTTGGATATAATACCATGAGCTGAGAATCACTATAAGTCTTGAGCTAAGTTGCCTCAACTTCTTGAACTAACTTAGTCTAGCAATGATAGCTTCATACTAGACTTCATTATTCAAAGATGAAACCTAAACTTTAGGGAATAGTCAAGCTCAGTTCCTTTAGATTAGTGATAATTAGCCTAACTTTGCTCGTAACTTTGTTAGAGGCTCTATTTACATATAGGCTGTAGGTTGGTTGTTGTTGTTACTCTTCATTTGGTTTACACATCTTAGTTCATTTTAAAGCATTTGCTTGAAAATACAATCTGTTAGACTTACGCTTTCATATTTTAGTTGATCAATACTAAATATCAATCACTTTGTCTTATCGACCACTTCAACAACCATCTTTAGATCTTTAGTTAGTGCAAGGTTTGCCTCAATAGTTGGTCATTCAACATCACACCGTGAACTTAGAAATAAGGCCTCGATTTTTTAGCTGATATGACTAAGGCATGCGCAATTTTTTACTTGCTAATACTTTATCTCAGTAACATAAAGGATCCTACTTACATAGTAGGTCGGTCTTTGCTTTCCTTCATCCTCTCTGACCATGCATAAGTCTAGTTCTTCACGTTCTCATGAATTAGAGAGAAATGAAGAAGAACCAAGGTATCTTTCTTTAGCTTATCAAATGCATTTTGAAATCCTTTGGTCCATTTGAAGTCTTTGATGTTGCATGAACCTTTGAAGAAGGGAAGACATTTCTCAACTAATTTAGAGATAAATCAGCTTAAGACTACTACTATGTGTTGTACTTCTTTGACTAATTTAATGGTTGTCATCTCTAAAATCGCTTGTATATATCTTCTCTGAGTTAGCATCTTTTTCTCATTGACGTACCATAAATCTAAGAAAATTAATTTTCTAAGGTCACCTTGAAGGTGCATTTATCTAAATTAAGCATCATCTAGTAACACGTCAATAATTGGGATGCCTCTTCTAAGTGGACCACATGTTAGTTGGCCTTCAAGGTTTTGACTAGCGTGTTGTCCACATAACCTTCATTTTCTTACCATCAAGTCTCTAAAAATTTTGTTAACTTTTGATAGGTTGCCTTAACGTTCTTCACCTCAAAAGGCATGACTCTGTAACAATAGAGTCCTCTCCATGATAAACATCATCTCTTCATCAAGTGGATGCATTCTGATTCGGTTATAATTAGAAAAAGCATCCATGAAGCTGTATAACTCATCATCGATAGTAGCATTAGCAAGTTTGATAAACTTTGGTAATGAAAAGCTATTCTTTACATAAGCTCTATTATGGTTGGTAAAATCGATACACATTCGTTACTATACATTGGATTTCTTTAGTATCACCACATTGGTGAACCAATTGAGTAATGGACCTTCCTAATAAAATTGACTTTCAATTTTTTATTTACTTTTTCATTCATAGTTCACTGATGATTAATGATGAAGTTTCTTTTTTCTTTTGAACTAGTTTATGATTAGGATTCATATTAAGCCGACAGATAATGACCTCAAGATTTGTACCTGGCATATATGCTATCAATCAAGCAACATTTTCTAAGTTTTCTTCTACATGTTGTCAATGAGGCAACATTGCCCAAGTTTTCCTATAGAAACTCCATAATTTAGTTCAAAGTTTTTTTGCAGGATGGAGCCAATCTAGACGGCGCTACTGTAGTTTTCTTCTAATGAGATGACATTCAGGTCTTTGACAAATTTCACTGTTGTTCCTTAAGCTCATCTCATAAATCCAAGCTCTTTATCAAGGTGCTTCAGTAGGCTTAATACTTCTTTTAAAATTGTTACGTAATACTATTGAGCAGTGGCTTGCTCACCGATCTCTCTTATACTACTCAATGGGGAACTTCAACAAAAGATGGTAGGATAACATGATAGCCTTCAGGATACTCAAGCTTGGCCAACCTAAGTTGCATTATAAGCTGAGGCTATATTAATGACCAAGAAGTTTACCAAAGTAGCCTTGCAGCAGGGCTTTTCTCTTATGATCATTGGCAAGGCTATTATCTCTTCAAATTTGGTAGGCTTTCTTTTGAAGATGATCAACAAAGTCTCTAGCTTCAACCAATCAACCTAAACCCCCACTTCTAAAGGTTTCATGCAAGAGGATGTTCATCAAGCTACCATATCCACTAAGATTCTCCTAACTTAGTAATTGATAATTATTGTTGAGATGACTAAAGCATTACCATGTAGGATTTATATCCCTTTTAAGTCTTTGTCAGAGAAAAAGATGCTCTACTCGACCTTCATCCTTTTAGTGGATGGCTTTTCAACTCATGTTTGTTATGCATATACTTTCTAAGATTTCTCCTCTTGCCATAGGTCTTTCATGGATGATTAATAATGCTTGCCTTCAGATGGTTATCAGGCCTCCTTTTTAGTATAGAGCCTTTTCTGCTCCCTTGCTTAAGTTGCTGGTAGCCCTAAATATAATAACCAAGGTATCCTCTTCGTATAAGGCCCTTGATCCATTTCATCCTTAAAGTGTAACATACCTCTATATCGTGTCCACGATCTTTGTGAATTGGCAATACTTCCATCAATTACTACTCTTTGAGCTGACTTCACTTCGCTAGCTAGTGGATGTAATTCTCATTGCTCATCTATATCAGGATATGACTATTGAGGTATTGAGGGGTTGTAATTTTCAAACATTCATAGAAGAGTTTTAATTAGGCGCAGGATTTCTTTAGCTCTTCATGACCTTACCGAGTGTCCTTGGTTCATCGGTCATCTTTTACCTAGTGCTTTTTCTAGCTTGCTTCCAAATTTAACCATGTCCTTAGCATTAATGTATTTCTTTATCCAAATTAATAGCTTGGTCAAGTCTTTAGGTGGGTGCTTCACAAGGGAGAAGCTAAATCAAAAATTCATTATACTATTTATAAGACCTACCATTGAACTATCAACTATAATCTCATCCTTCCTCTACTTGATCACCATCAAGCTTGTAAGGTCATTTGATGCTTCCAATTACTGATGAAGTTATTGATGAATTACTAGTTCAATTTTTTGAATGAACTAATCAAGGAAGTTTAGAGGCTTGAATACTAAGATCAAGTTGCTTTCTTCAATGTCCTTAAGAAAGCTGGGAATATCATGGCATTTAGGACATCATGGAGACATCAATACTTAGAAGCTTTTTAAATAGTCAATAGGATCAAAGGTCCTATCAGCTTTAGTTGGGGTATTTAAAACTTTAAGAGTAACATTTTAGTCATGATTTTCTTGATGAATGGCAGTTCCTTGGAGAGCTCAAGTTCTTTAGTCAAATTCGTTCTCTACTTCTGTTGTGCTTTATGATGACTTTAATTCTTGAATCCATCTTCCTTGGTTATCGATTTATTTAACTTTTAGGCTAACTAGCTATAAGAATTCTTAGGCTTGATTGCTTATCTAATCATGATGCTCGATACTGGAGCTCCTCCTCTAGTTTGGTCATTTTGGTGTTCACCCTGCTTGTTGATACAAGGGTGCTTGAAGGTCCGTGTTGGGCTCCAATTGAGTTCGGTCATTGCTTGACAGACCTTTTGATAGGGACATCGTAGGCCTCTTGAACTAAATTCTTGTGGGATCAAGTTTTGGACAAGGTTTCTCAAAGCCTTAACATGTTTAAGAGGACACTAATTTTATCTTAAGTGATTGCTACCATCGATGAAGGGTCAAGATTGATCAAATCTTTTATTGAATTTAGGATCCATCCTGAACATTGCTCATCCTCTCTTCTCTTGGGCTTCATGACTAAAGGCTTTTGTTCTTGAAAAACACATGCTGCACTGGAGGGTGGTGCAGCAAGCATGCATTGGATGCGTTAATTGGCCGTATGCCGTGCCGTCATGCGTACCAAAGCTCAATGGGTCTTATTGCACATCACATGCCTAATGGTACGTGCATGCGGTCAATCCGCGTGCTCGATATGCACTTGCTGCATCATCTTTCGGTGTAGTAAGTCTTTTTCTTTATTCTTTCTTACAAGCATTCCAATTTGCTGATATTTAAAATTAACTTTCAAAATGCTAGCTGAGATGATGATAGAAACTCCCTTGATAAAGTGCATGTCGCTGATTTGAAGGTGGCCACTTGTAAGGGAGAGAAAGAGGAGAAAAAGTTTGGCCGAATGATTTTTTTTTTTTTTTCAAAGGAGACCTTGCAACACTCAACTCGGCATAGGGATGAAAATTTTTCTCATTTTTTCGTTTATTAACGGGTCAAAAAATCTCCAATTTAAACGATTTATGGATAACAGAGATTTTTCATTAATGGCTGAATGGCCTGAGAATGCTATTCTCTACCCCATCCCCGTTTACCCATCCCTGTCTCCATTAGCTTTATATAATAGATTTAAATTTAAATATTAATATATTAAAATTTTAAAATTAAAAATAAATAAATATATATACATTTGAAATGCAATTAGAATTTGATAGATCATTTCTATCTGGTTTGTTATTGTGTTAAAGCTAATTTGTTAGATATATCAATATCGATGATTGATTGTTGGCGATTCATCTATTTTATCCTAAAAAAATAAATAAATATATATATTCTTTTGAAATGCAATTAGAGTTTGATAGATCATATTCTATTTAGTTTATTACTGTGTTAAAGCTAATATGTTAGATGTATCAATATCAATGATTGGTTATTGGCGATTGATCTATCTTATCTTAAAAAAATATATATATTTTTAAATTTTTAATAAATTATAAATTTAATAAAATAATTTTATTTTTTTTATGTAAATGGGCAAACGTATATCCAGTTTGTCGATCGGGTATCTCCATCTCTGCTCCGTTAACTATAACGGCTTAACAGGACAGAAATGAGGATGTTTTTTTTAACGGAGACAAGAATCGATATAGATCATCCCAAATCATTTTTGGGCCATTGCCATCCCTAACTCGGCGCAAGGATCTAAGAGGTGAACCAAAAATAGATTTGAACCTCTTTTGTCTTTAAAGGAGTGGCATTGTGTTTCATACTTGAGTATAGGGTGAGTACGAATAATTCTTTTGATTTGATCCATTTGATAGTGGATGATTTGATATCTTCAAATCTCAGCGAGAATGGCTTCTTTAGCAAAGTCCTTTCTTATATGAAACTTTTTCTTTGAAAGAATATTTGTTGCTTTTTAATCGTTTATCATATATCACTTGCTGGCTCTTACCACATCAAGGGAAGTATGGCATTGTTATGGGGGGACTAACACATGATTTACTTAATCGCATGACAACGATCTCGCTGGTTGACATGATCTGTCGCGGTACAAATTTTTGCACCATTAAAACATTTTGAACTATTTTTTCCATGCTTTGCCTCGATCGTTTTTATTGCTTCACTGCCGCAGAACCTCTCCTGGGTCGCCAATTTGTTTTGGGTCAGGACAATATTTACTTTCCCAACGTTGGACCCATGCAATGCACGAGAAGAGCATTGGTTGTTGGGACTTGAGCCACTGGTTGAGCCTATCGACGGCGTTCAATGCAATCAGATGAACTGTCGCGGCATCCATTCACATGAAAGGCGTCTGCGTATAATGTACGTTTAAGCTAATTCCAGTATGCTTGTTCTCTGTCCCCTCGATCCAGAGTTCCCTCAAGCCTTTGACATTGCCTAGAATAAAGAAACTACAGTGGCTCCACAGTGATGCCATCATGATAGCTGGGATTTGAAATGCAGAAGAATTATATTCCTGAGCAAAAATAAGAAATCTAATTGGATAGCTTAATGCAAACTCTTCAAACACTACGTGATCGATGAATCCTGAAATCAAATGACCATGCATATGGAGCCAACTGGCATTTTTTTTTTGCCATCTTCCTACAAAATTCTTAAACCAAAGGCCTGATACATATATATATATATATATATATATATATATATATATATATATATATATATATATATATATATATATATATATATATATGATACATATACATACATATACATACATATACATATACATACATATGTATACATATGTATATACATATGTATACATATGTATACATATACATACATATGTATACATATATATACATATATATACATATATATATATATATATTCATCATCATCCTTAATAGTATGAGATTTTGACCACTGATGGTTAGTTAGCTAATGGCGAAGGTTTTAAGTTCTAATTAGATTGATGCGGGAAAAAAAAAAATTACAGCCTCATTTATGCCAATTTTTCTGGTTGGTTGGTAAATTTTATCAAAATAGATAAATAAAAATTTTCAAATACATGAGTACAAAACCCGTTGTTTTCTTCTTTCATAAAATATGTAGTATGGCTAAGTTATAAAATTAAAAAAATAAGTGTTGCGAGAAATAGGTCTCTTTATTTTTCATAAAAACTATTTTATAGAGAATATTATTTTATGGATATCCATTTTCATAAAATTCGCTGGCAATCAAACATACATTTCCTTTCCCAAATTTTTAGTTCTTTAATGGCGTTATCTTTTTTTTTTTTTTTGCATAGACAGACCATCACACAACTCTAGTGCAAGGACAATCCAAAAGATTAAAAGAAAAGAGGGAATCCTATTTTCCTAAGATCAACTTCAATCAATGGAGTAGTGAACTATAAAGAAGAAAACTTAGTCAGTTGCATAGTTTACCTTCTGATATATATGATGATCTACGATAATCATCGAGTCCTGCAAGAGCTGCCAAATAACACAAAAGAGTATATGTACATCATCATGGTTTATCTTATTCTGAATCCATCTAATAACAATGAAAAAATTCCCTTCAATGAATAGCATTATCCTTCACTCGTTTATACTTCTCGTGCATGGTCCGAAATATTTTGACTTCTTTTGTATTGTTGAGCCTTCTGTAACATCATAACCCTTGCGGGTTTATGGTGGTCAGTCAACGCAAAGTTCTAGGGTAGTTTGTGAAGAGTTTGTGAATCAAAGTTTAAAAGCTTATTTCTTCCATGATGGTAAAAATATTTTGTTGACTAACTTTGAGAAACAAATTTTCATTTTTGTTAAAAATACCTGGAAGTGCTTAAGGACTCTTCCAACTTTACAAGAAATGGATTTCCTTGAGGCAAACATAAACTAGAAAAATGTCTTACAAGAACAAGGGATGGTACATCATAGCTGCTTTTGTGCAGTAGTTAGAAAGACACGCAACTGTAGAATCTTTTGGAAGAAATATGCTGGCCTAGCGAGTTTTATTTCTCAATTTTTCTTTGGTATGGGTTGTTCACCTCCCTCGTCGCTATTTTATTATTTTTTTTATACAAACGGAAGATCACATCAATCTAGGTTAAGTCAATCCTAATTTATCAGAATATAAAATTTGAGCAAGCACAGGCGGGCACGGATCACCCAGTATCCAGCACTACGGTTCTGAATGATGGACAACTCGGGCAGCAATCCAGTCAGCCACTGAATTTGCTTCCCGATAATTGTGCCGAATCTGAATAGTATCAGCCTGGTGAAGCATAGACCGAATGTCACATAACATCGGGTTGAACAGAATAGGAACGCTCAGATTCTGACGGAGCCAACGCACCACAGTGATATAATCATCCTTAATAATAAGCCTGCGAATACCTAGACTATGTATGGCATAAAAAATAGTAGCCCACGTCGCATGCAGTTTAGCAGCCGGCACAGAGAGGCACTATTTTATTGTTTAATTAGTCTTCTTTATCTAGGGAGAGAGGGCTTAACATTCTCTTGTGCATGACGAAAGTCTGATGTGCCATAAAATGCAATATAATCTGTTTTAAATGGTTTATGGATTTATCTACATGATCAGCATGACGTAGTAGGATATACTTTTATTTTTTGAATGAATTACATATTTCTATTCATGACTAACATGCCGTTGCGTTGAAAAGTTGAGTTTTGAATGAGTCATGGATTTATATCTATTACTACCAAGGTATAGCATGATTTAATCGAGATTGAATAAATTATGGATTTAAAATAGACCATTAGACTAGATAAGCATTGAGATAGTTCTGCTAAGGGTAGGTTGTACAAAGTTTTGAGATAGTCTTATCATGAATAGGTTATATATAGTATTATATGAAGTATTGAAATAGCTATATCATGAGTAAGTTGTACATGGTATTAAGATTTATATATGATATTGCGATAGTCCTAACAAGAGCAATTATTCATGATATTGAGATAACCCATTATGAGTAGATTGTATGTGGTATTGAGATAGGCCTCGCTATGGCTAGATTGCATATAGTCATAGTTAATCTAAATATGATTATGTTAATTTCATGAGTTATATGTTTAACTAAAAATTTATGCTGACATATAACTGTCATATTTGGCTTGATACGTGGTTAATGCATTATTGCTGCCGAAATCTGTCCTTCGATCCGGGCACGGTCGGGCTCTCCATCTGGGTAGACCTGCAAAACAGTCCTCACGCGAGAGGCATTGGGGGTGGCCCTCGGCAGAAGACCCTCCGACACTCAAGTCAGTGGAGATCAGCAATCAACATAAATGGGGAGAAGGCTCTCGCTGAAGAATCCCTCCAGGGCTCTGAGCAGAGCAGAACGCTAATGGCGGAAGCTAAAGAGAGAAAGAGGGTTCCAGTGAGCAAGTGTGCGCGTACCTGAGGAGTCGGCAGACGACTCTATTTATAGAGGATCACCTGATTCCTTGGGGGCATCGTGGGTCCGAAAGTCATTAGGATATGAATCCAGTTTGTTATGAGACCGGTAGGATTCGTATCTTGTTGGTTAGAGGATCGACGGCTAGGAGAGCTCGTTGATGTCTCGAGATGTGGTGAGGAGATAGACTCCAGGGCCCTAGGCCACTCTTGCGGGTCCTATGTCACTCTCGGATATGATTTCTGTTTGGAATTTCATGAATTCGGGTTCTCCCGCGTCGAATTCCGCAGAGGCGCAGGTATCACTCGGGCTAGGCCGAGCGATGGGAGAGATCGGCTAGAAGGGCTAAAAGGTGACATAGCTCGGCTGGGACCAAGAGAGGATATAGCTCGGCTGGGGCTGAGAGACGACATAGCTCGGCTGGGCCGAGAGAGGATATAGCTCGGCTGGGGCCAAGAGACGACATAGCTCGGCTTGGGCCGAGAGAGGTGGTTCGCATCTTGGGAGTCCTTGGTTCAGCGAGGGGCTAAGGCGCCCCAACTTATCGAGGCTGACTTATCTTGGGCAAGCGTCGCATAGTGGACAGGAATCAGGGCTAGCACTAGCCATGTGCATGATTATTGACACACTGCGATTATACCCCTCAACACATGCCCCCCACTCCCTAGTTTGAAATGTAAGTTCGGGCATAGGGAGCATAATTCCAGGTGACATGACTTAAACGAAGGGATCTGGGTTTGACAGCCTGTGTAATGATGCCCTATTTAATGCAGCGTGGCCACCGTGCCTTTGTGAGATGTGCCTTTGCAGGGCACGTCACATAAGGCTCCTTTGAAATAGCGGTTGGGGAATTGCCACGTAGCAAATCTCGGTTTTTACGGCATCCGCAATGGTGGTTCCGGGCGTCTCGGTTGGGACGCCCTATCTTTCACTTAAGGCAGTTTTTTTGAGGGAAAGCAAAGTCGAAACGGCATTGTCCCTGTTCACAGCGCTCTGTCGTTCTTCTTTAGAGAGCCTTGCTCTCTGCTTCCTCTGTAGTTTCGCTCGGTGCTTCTCTCGGCCAGCAGGATGATGAGCCCCAATGATATGATTTCGGAGATTACCACCGAGGATTTGGGGAGAATACGCCAAAAGTATGGCATTCCCTCGGATATTATTCTGTCATTGCGGAGCCCGAACATAGGGTTTCGCAAGATCTGGAGCACAGGGTCTTCCTTTATGAAGACAGTCTGAAGGCGGGCCTTCGATTTCCCCTTCACCCCTTGGTGAAGGAAATCATGAGATTCTATAATATTTTCCCGGCGATGGTGGCTCCCAACAGTTGGCGCAGCGTCATCGGGTTTATCTCAATGTGCAGCCGGATTCAGGTAACGACAACGCTTCCTCTCTTCCATGCCTGTTATTATCTGATGCCTAGAAGAAAATCAGAGTGGCCTTACATTGGACCCCGGAGGTCTTTCAAGACGATAACAGATAAGCCATCGTCTATAAAGGAGTGGAAGGTCAGATTTTTCATTGCCAAGGGGAACATCAGCTCAGATTTTCCCCGGGGATGGGAAAACTTTGTTCGAGATGTGGAAGCACATCCGACTCTATCTGAGCAGGAGAAGGTGGACTTGGAGGTCCTTCGTGATGGTAGGACGTTTTCGGCCAATGATTTACTATCCGAGGAGGCTCTTTTCGCCGCCAGACTTAGTCTCCTTGACCCGCATAGTAAGTTTCTTTCCTTTTTCCATCGATTTCGTTGAGCAAGTACGTCTCGGTCTGACCGCTTGCTCTCTGTTCCCGCAGCCAAGAAGTCTGAACTATCGGGCCGTGTCAAGAAAGGGTTTAGCAAGCGCCCGAGGGAGAACAGTGGAGGGGAGAAATGCAACCGAGAAGTCGGCTCATTTTTTGAAGAGCGCTCGTCAGAGGTTGAAGCAGTCGCGGCGGAGGCGCTGAAAGCAGTGGAGGATACGGAGAGGACTGCTGAGGTCCCATGTCCTCTAGTGGTGGAAATAATAGACAGCCCGGATGAAACTCCGTCAGCTTGTCTGGGAGCCTCTTCTTTTGAAGACGAGTCAGTGGGTGGTACGGCGGAGGTCGATGCCTCTGAGGGCCCTCCTCCGAGCGAGGAAATGCCTTCGGCCTTGGCGGGAGGACAAGAAGAATCTAGGGGCGACGATGTAGGGCCGGCTGTAGTGGAGGCTCAAAAGGAGCCTACGGTTGGAGAACTTCCTCCTGGAGTGGTTGGGGAGATTGGTGAACAGACCGAGGCATTGGCGGAGCCTGTTAGGGAGGAGCAGGTACCCATGATCAGAGAAGGAGCTCGGACAAGGGGAGAGAGCCAGGTAAAGGTCTTGCGCCGAAGCTTCCTCCACCAAAGTTTCGGGTAAACTGGCGCCTGGGCTGGCCGAGTTATCCGAGGCATCCCAGGTTAGTATTTTGCTGAGGAGGCCGAGAGGGAAAAGGCTCCTCAATCGGAGGTCATCCGGACTGATCCTTCGGATGGCGACGGTCAGCCCGGTGGCTCAGAATCAGCCGTCGAGGTGGCGTTTGCGGCCTTGATGGGGTCAGCACTGTACCCGAGCACAAGTCCCTCGGAGAATGAGTTTGCAGACCTAAATCTGGTTGATGCCGCATTTGGCCAGCGGGGCGTGGCGACGGAAGCCTATCTTCTCCCCGAGATCAACAATTCTATCCTCATGGGACTAGCCAGGTCCTACATCTCCCGGGTGAGTCATTATTCCCGAGTAGTGAATGCTTTCTGGTTAGCTTGGTCGCTCTCTTCTTACTTGTGCTTCATTCTACAGAGTGCTTTGATCACCAAGGCGCTGTGCTGACGCTTGAATCTGACGACAGGGGCCAGCGCCCAGGCCAGGAGAGTCAGCGCTGAGCTTCGATCGCGGGCGGAGGCATCTGATACGTTTGAGCAAGCTCTGGGTACCACCAACGAGAATTTGGCGAAGATGAGGGTGCTGCATCATGCCGCCCTAGATGACGCATCCAAGCTGAGGCTTGAAGTTAAAGAGCTACGAGGGCTCCTGGCGAGGTATGATGATGCATGCCTGAAGTTATCGCGGATCAAGTCTAAGCTTGCTGGAGAAATGGAGACTGTCAAGAAACAGTTTAGTGAGAGCCTAGGCAGGCAAAGGAGAGAAGCCGTCGAGGAGAGAAATCGCCTGAACATAATGCTTGGCGAGTTGGAGGAGAAGGTGCGGCAGCTCAACCGTGGTATAGCTGACAGGGATGATAGGATCAAATGGCACCAGGAAAGGTTAAGCCAGCTCGATAGCGAGCTCTCCCAGGCCTGGGGAGAAGCTGACAGCAGGCAGTCGAAGATCAGCGATCTCAAGGGCAGGGTCGAGCGGGTTAAGGTCGATAAATTGAGGGCTTTATAAGAGGTCAAAGAGTTGACCCAGAAGTTATCCCGGCAGGAGGAGGAGGTATGGTACTACCCCTTTTGGCTTCCCTTGCTAGCTCACCATGGCGCTGGCTAACTTTGTTTTTGCAGATGAAGAAGGTGGAGCTGGAGAATCGGAGCCATATGCAGACCCTGCAAGAGGAATTGGCATCCAGCCGAGAGAGGAGCTTAGAGCTTGAAAGGCGGGTTGCTGAGACCGAGAGCAGATTGGCTTGCTGCGAAGCCAAACTGTTGGAACTGAGGGGTAGGTTGCTTCACTTCGAAATCAAGCTGCTGAAGCGAGATGCGGCTCGCTCTACTCAGGGGCGAGCAAGATGCAAATTGTGTTGATGCCTTCCAGCTTGGGGTGGAGGACGTTCGAAGAAAATATCCAAGGAGCATCTAGAATGGGATCTCTCTTTCTTGGATGTTGAAACCTCTGAGGCTTGTACCCCAGGAGCTGAAGAGGATGAATACGATGATGCTCCGACGTCGACCTCGATGCTATTCTGAATGCTAGTGAGGCTGCGGCCCCTGAAGGATGCCTCAAATCCATCGCCGAGGAAAAGACAACCTCTGAAGTGGGCGAAGCGAGCCAGGCTTCCCCGAGCATTGTTGAGGGCACTGCTGGGACTGATCCAGCTTCTGACCCCTGAGAGTTATTTGTGTACTCTTACCTTTTTTTTGACATGTAGTTTGGTCTGGATTTTCAATGAATGGGCCCTCGGCCCCTATTTGCTTGCCTTTTTAGTCAATCTTTTTATTGCATACTTCCTTTCGACTGTCAACAAGTTATGACTTGTTCGCGCCATTTGGTCGATTTAGTTCGGATTTAATGAATGTCTCGGTCAAGGCCGAGGTATAGGGATAGCTTGGCTGGGGCCGAGTGATGTGATAGCTCGGCTTAGGCCGAGAGATAAGATAGTTCTGATGAAGCCGAGTGGCATGATAGCTTGGCTTAGGCCGAGAGATAAGATAGTTCAGCAGGTGACGGCCAGGATTGCAGAGGTATCCTGGTTAGAGCCGAAGTTGGGTAACTCGGCCCGTGCAAGGCGAAAAGGCGGGCGCGCCTTTCGAAGGGAGTTTGGTCCCAAGAAGAAGGATGTTTACCGGCGCGCCGTCATTTATTTATCCTTTTCGGAAAAGGGGGAGCGATTCCTTGCTTCCTGCATGCGGCCACGGAAGTGGTGACGCATGGCAAGACTTTATGGTAGTGGCGTTGGAACTGATGGTTCGGGTGATCGGGGTGCTCGCCCAAAGTAATTTAAATATCGGTGGATGGTACGCCGTTGTTAACCAATTTCTGCTGATTTTCTGTTGGCCTGTCCAAGCTTACAGTAACAGGATGGCTTCCGAGATGGAGGGAGGTCAAATGGGATGCCAAGTGGCGTTGCTGGCGGCTTTGGGGTGCCTCGCCTAAGCCATACCACGATAACTGTGGACGGGGAGGTTCTGGCATCGCTACTCGCGGACCGCGAGCAAGTCCGGAGACTGGCTGAGCAACACATGGCTCTCTCGGCCAGAGAGATCGAGCTCCTTGCTAGGCCAATAGTAGGCTGGAACGGGAGGTGGCGTCCCTTCGACAGCAATTGGCTGATTTGGCTCCGCGGCGTGGGGAGAGTTTAGCAGCGTTCGGAGAAGGTAGCAAGCCCCTATGAGGGCTAATGTATTTTTCTTTGTTTTTCCCCTCTTGTAATGAACAAAGAAAGGTTTATTGGAACTTTCCTGTTTGTTTCCCATTTCTGAAGTATTTTCTTTATCATCCGAGTCTTACGGAACAAAACAGTTGGGGCGTTGCATATCACTTAGTCTTTATCGAGATTTTTGACAAAAGACACTCCGGTCTTAGCCGGGGCTTATATTCCTAGGACGTGCACTCCGACCTTAACCGATGCTTCTGCATTTTGGGTATAGGTCGGGGCTTATATTCATAGGATGCACTCCGACCTTAACCGATGCTTCCGCATTCCGGGTATGGGTCGGGGCTTATATCGTGTCCCATTATCATTGAGACAAAAGTGGTTACTTTAGACTAGACAGAAGTACAAGATCATGTGCAGTCATGCTGAACGGAAAGGGGATACTTCGGTTTATCTCAAAGTATGGAGGCAGTTTTGGCCTTGAGCGGAATCACAGTGCAATATCTCGGTTTGTGCCGAGGCGTAACGGGTAGTTGGGCCGAGCGGAGGATATCGAGGTGTCCTCACTGAGGATTACTTGGCTTCTGCACCCTTTTATTATTCTATCAGTGCCTTATCTTTTCCAAGGCGAGTTGACCCTCCTTTTTGCCGAAATGGATGATACGGTCCTGTAACCTACAAAAGGTTGCTTCGGCACTTTCCAGGGACACTAATTATGTCAATCTTTTCCAAGGCGGGTCATTTCGACGTACGACGCAAGTGCTTGTTTGCCATTGGTGGGTGTCACTTTCACTGGACGATTTCCCAGGTCTGCCCGTATCTCTTAGATCAGCGGGCGATTTTCTGCATTTAAGACCTGTGATCCGGGATTAGAGAAAATCTTCTGGTACATCATGGGCTGAACAACGCGTTTGGCGCACATCGAAGGGCGCTATTTTCATCCTGGGAGGCCACGTGGCAGCGTGGGTTGGGCATTTTGAACCTCGGGGCTTATGCTTTAACAGCTGCTGTTGGTCCATTTCGACTATAAAAAGGGGAGGAAGGGGCTGTGCTAGGCCATCCCTAAAATTTCTTCTCTGTGAGCTATGAAAGTTTTCATGATGTCTACGTCCCTGAAGCTGAGAGTGGTGGGATTGAGTTTTCCTTTTGTAAGTCACCTTCCTATGGATAGTCAAGGTGACGAAGGAGTCGTTGGAGAGCAGCTCGTCCTCGAGGGAGGAGCTTTGGAGATCATATGGAGAGGGCACAGGAGGTCCGCAGAGATCACATGGAGAGCGCACATATGCGCTTCCTGTGTGTCCTTTGTGGTTTGTTACGGGGGTCGCAGGATAGGAAGTGCACATGCACCCCCGTAGTACGCATGGACCTTTCCTTCTTCCTCTGGCTGGATGCTTAGCCCCTCCGTGTGGGAATCTTCCGCTATGTGAAGAGAGAGTTGAGAGCAGTGTGGGGCTGATGGTCCCCTAGCTCTCTCAATCGGGCAGCACCTGCAGCCCAGGATTCCACCCAGAGGGAACCTTCCTCAGCATCTGCATCCACGGGTCTGTGCCTCTTTTTGGATCTCTTAATTCATCCAGAGGACCCGTGGAGTGCTGGATCGGCCTTAGCCGGTGGTTCGGGGCGAGCTGTCTGATTTTTCTGATTTCTTGGGTCGGACGCCGACATGTCATTGTTAGCCAATCTGACTGAAGCAGTTCGGCCGAGCTATTTACTCGTTTTTATTTCTTGTGCTTTGATGCACTTGTAACTCCTTTCAGTATGTTGTAACTTTTCTTTTGATGAGGAAATAAAGAAAGTTTTCATTCCTTCTTTCTTTAGCACCTGCTTCTTTTTGCGCTGAGAGTTGTTGCTCCCATATTATGCTTTTTATGTCTCAGCATATTTTGACAGTACTGTTGCTGCTTTGTTTCTGATAAGACCAATGTCCGGTCCTCAGTGGAGAACACGTATTCCATGTGCGAGTCAAAGAGGGACCTGGGCGGTCCTGTGGAGTCATGAAGTAAGCATGATCCTGTTTGCAGAACGAAGCAGGTGTTTTTTCGGGGAAAGATAGCTCGTGGCACGTTTTTGCTCGCCGAATAGTGGGAGGCCGTTTGCCTCTACCAAGGTATAATAGGACGCCTTAGTTGCGTCAGGGCGTGGGGGAGATCACTTGAATAGGATGGAGCCTTAGGACATCACTCGACTATTGCGAGGATCAAGGATATTCTCATCCTTTGGTTCCGATCGGGGCTTGTTAGCTGCCCGGACCTTGAGCGATGTTTTGGAGATTATTTAATCCGGCCGGGGCTTGTAAGCTGCCCAATCCGAATGATACTTTGGAGATCATTTGGTTCGGCCGGGGCTTGTAAGCTTCCGAATCCGAACGATAGTTTGGAGATCATTTGGTTCGGTCAGGGCTTGTAAGCTGCCCGAATCCGAACAATACTTTGGAGATCATTTGGTTCGGACGGGCTTGTAAGCTGCCTGAATCCGAACGAAAGTTTGGAAATCATTTGGTTCGGTCGGGGCTTGTAAGCTGCCCGAATCCGAACAATACTTTGGAGATCATTTGGTTCCGGGGCTTTAAGCTGCCCGAATCCGAACAATACTTTGGAGATCATTTGGTTCGCCGGGGCTTGTAAGCTGCCCGAATCGAACGATAGTTTGGAGATCATTTGGTTCGGCCGGGGCTTGTAAGCTGCCCAAATCCGAACAATACTTTGGAGATCATTTGGTTCGGCCGGGGCTTGTAAGCTGCCCGAATCCGAACAATACATTGGAGATCATTTGGTTCGGCCGGGGCTTGTAAGCTGCCCGAATCCGAACAATACTTTGGAGATTACATGGCTCCCAGCTGCATCGGAGCGCTCGGCCATACCAAGCCTTTGCGGGATGCAATTTGGCCTAACCGAGATATATAGCTCTGGCTCAGAGCTAGGCCTAGCTGAGGTATGGAGATTTGGTCCAAGGAGATGGCTCGGTCGTGCCGAGAGTAGATGCGTGAACGACATCTGTTTTCTATTGCGACTTTTCGAAAGAACGACCATAGCGGTCCTGCCGCGAATCGTAAAACAAGATGCCAAAGCTGTAAATAGGCGAGTCTATAGAGAGCGTACTCTATTGATGATATATGCGGAGGTTGTCCGAACTCCATGTTCGGGGAATGGATTTCCCGTTCAGGTCCTAGAGCTTGTAGGTGCCGGGCCCTATGACTGCCGTTACTTGGTAGGGCCTTCCCAGTTTGGAGACAATTTTTCTTGCTCCAGCGGCTTGGAGATGGACGCTTTCCGGAGGACAAGATTGCTAGGCGAGAAGGATTTGCCCTTGACTCTAGAGGCATGGTAGCGGGCCACCTTTGCTGGTACGCGGCCATTCTGATTCGAGCTTTTTCTCTGATTTCTTTCACCAGTCGAGATTGGTTCGGAGCTGCTCGTCGTTGGTTTCTTCTGAGTAGCTTTCCACTCGCAGAGAGGGGAGGCCTATTTCCACGGGGATGACGGCTTCCGTGCCTAAGGCCATCCGAATGGGGTCTCGCCGATGGGGATTCTCTGAGTGGTGCGGTAGGCCCATAGAACATGATGAAGTTCGTCCGCCCATCTGCCTCGGGCTCTGGTGAGCCGAGCCTTAATCCCTTGAAGTAGGGTCCAGTTTGTTACCTCGGCTTCTCCGTTGGCTTGCGGATGCCCCACTGAGGTGAGGCAATGGCTGATACCATGATCCTCGCAGAACTCCTAGAACTTGGGATTATCAAATTGCTTGCCATTGTCGGTGATGAGGGCATGCGGGAGGCCAAAGCGACAAATGATGGATCTCCATACGAAGTCCCTAGCCGAGCCTCGGTTATTTGGGCTACTGCTTCGGCCTCGACCACTTGGTGAAGTAGTCGATGGCGACAAATAGAAATTTTCTCTGTCCAGTGGCGAGGGGAAAAGGGCCGAGAATGTCCATCTCCCACTTGAAAAAGGCCAAGCAGAGGAAATAGGGACCAAACTAGCGGAGGGGAGCCTCTGGATGCTGGAGTGCCTCTGGCATGGGTCACAGGCTCGAACGAGGTCATCGGCATCCTTTTGCATGGTAGGCCAGTAATATCCCTGGCGCAGTACCTTGTGGCACAGAGATCGACCCCCCAGGTGGTTGCCGCAGATTCCTTCATGTACTTCTCGAAGAGCATAATCAGCTTCGACGGGCGGAGGCATTTGAGCAGCGGCATGGAAAAGGACCGCTTGTACAGCTGATCGTCGACTAGCACATAGTGGGTAGCTTGCAATCTTAGCTTCCTTGCTTCCTTACGGTCGGCTGGGAGCGACCCTTCTTTAAGATATTTTAATATTGGGTCGAACCAGGATGGCTCGACCTCAATCTGCATCACTCGGTCCACCTCCGCGATGCTAGGTTTTTTCAAGATTTCCAGGGGAACTTTTGCTCGGCACTCATCGACTCCGCAGTCGCAAGCCGGGATAACAGATCGGCACGAGCATTTTCGGATCTGGGGATTTAGATAACTTTGAATCTAGAGAAGTGAGAAAGCAAGTCCGCACCTGCCGGAGGTACCGAATCATGTTTGGCTCCCGGGCCTCGAATTCGCCCCGCACATGACCAGCCACCAACTGAGAATCGATGAAGGCATTCAGCCTCTTCACTTTCAGATCACGGGTGATTCGGAGTCCAGCAAGCAGGGCCTCATACTTGGCTTGTTGTTGGAGGCTGGGAAGGAGAATCGAATGCCGTACTCAAAGGTCGTCCCCTCGGGGCTGGTGAGGATCAAACCAGCACCGGAGCCATTGGCATTGGAGGATCCGTCGACGTGGAGGAGCCATAGGGCGTCAGATCTTGGATGCTCGGGGGAGTTCGGAGCGGAACCATCTTCCGGAATGGTGCACTCAAGGAGGAAATCAGCTAGAATCTGAGCCTTGATGGCCGGGCGAGGTTGATAACAGATATCATGCTCGCTTAACTCAACGGCCCACTGAGCCATTCTTCCAGATGTCTCCGGACGATGGACCACCGCGTTGATGGGCTGATCGGTAAGGACCGTCACAGAATGTGCTTTTGGAAATATGGTCGTAATCTCCAAACCGATATTATCAAGGCCAAGACCAGCTTCTCGATTTGGGTGTACCTTGTCTCGGCGTCCCGAGAAGTTTGCTGACATAGTAGATCGGCTTCTGGGTCTTCTTCTCTTCTCTGACCAAAACCAAGCCAATCGCGCCTTCAGAGACTGCTAGGTACAGAAACAGCATTTCTCCGGATTGGGGCTGCTGAGGAGGGGTTGCGAGCCAAGATATCTCTTGAGGTCCTCGAATGACTTTTGGCACTCGGGAGTCCATTGAAAATTCTTGGCAGATCGAAGAGCTTTGAAGAAAGGAAGGCTCCTCTCGGCCGACCGAGCCACAAAGCGGTTGAGGGCCGCAATTCTTCCCGTCAGGCGCTGGACTTCTTTGATAGATGTTAGGGGCGCCATTTGCTGAAGCGCTTGAATATTTTGCGGGTTGGCTTCGATGCCTCGCTGAGAAACCATGAAGCTAGAAACTTCCCGAGGTGACACCGAAGGCGCACTTCGTTGGATTGAGCTTCATCCGATACCTTCGGAGTATCGCGAAGCTTTCAAAAAGATCCCCAATATGCTGGGATGCTTCCTTGCTTTTGACCAGCATGTCATCGACATACACCTCCATATTCGGCCGATCTGCTTCTTGAAGACTTTGTTTACCAGCCTTTGGTAAGTGGCGCCTGCATTTTTCAGACCAAAGGGCATGACACGGTAACAGTAGATACCTCGATCGGTTATGAAGGCAGTCTTTTCTTCATCTTCGGGTACCATCCGAATCTGATTGTAGCCTGAATAGGCATCCATGAAGGTCAACATCTGATGGCCGGAGGTGGCATCCACGAGCTGGTCGATCCGGGGGAGAGGGAAGCTATCCTTCGGGCATGCTTTGTTAAGGTCGGTGAAGTCGATGCAGATTTGCCATTTACCGTTTAACTTTTTCACCATAACAACATTGGACAGCCAGCTTGGATAATTCACCTCCCGAATAAAGTTTGCCTTGATGAGCTTGGCCACCTCTTCTTTAATTGCTCTCTGCCGGTCAGGGGCGAAGCTTCTTTTCTTTTGCTTCATGGGCCGGGACATCTCGTCTGCATTAAGACGGTGGACGAGGACGTCCGGGCTGATCCCGGGCATGTCGGAAGTTGACCAAGCGAAGACATCACGTTTCTTCGAAGAAAATCGATCAGCTCCAGTCGGGGCTTCCCTTTCAGTAGCGACCCGATCCTTATGGTTCGGTTGGGCAAACCTCGTCCAGTGGTACCTCCTCCAGCTCTTCGGCTGGTTCTCCTCATTGCTCGGCGAAATCCTCCCGAGCGTCTAGTCCGTCAACCTCGGGCAATCTGGATTGCAGGCTGGTGACGAAGCACTGCCGAGCTATAGTTTGGCTTCCTCGAACTACACCAACCCCTCGCTCGGTCGGGAACTTCATAACAAGATGCGGGATGGAGACGGCGGCTCTGAGGGACATCAAGCCGGGTCTTCCCAAGAACGCGTTGTAGGGCGACCGGAGCTTGGTCCCCAAGAAATCTGCATGCACAGTGGCGACGGAAGGCCAGGTTCCTGCTCGGACCGTCAAGGTCACGACCCCCTCCGGGGTGATTATATCGCCGGTGAACCCCATTAGGGTGGAGTCCACCGCTCAGAGATTCTCCATGAGAAGTTTCACTTCACAAACACATCGAAGTACAAAACATTGACGGTGCTTCCACTATCAATGAGAATTCGGCTTACATCATAGTTGTTCAAATTGAGAGATACAACCAGCGCATCATCGTGCGGGAACTGTATTCCCTGGAATTCATCGCTGGAGAAAGAAAGCTCGTCAGTTCGCACTTTCTTCGGCGCCGAACCTTCATCATCGTCCCTCCCGCCTGAAGGACCACCGACCGCCTCAATCACATTAATGTGGCCACGACCGAAGGATTTGGGGGAGGAAGGAGTTGCTGCTGGGGCTCAGGCTAGCGATCGCCCCCGTTTCTTGGCTCGGGGGCTCCCCTAAATCGATCCAGTCTACCCCGCTGGATGAGCCTTTCGATCTCATTCTTAGTTGCCAGCACTCTTCAGTGTCATGGCCATGGTCGGTGGTAGCGGCAATACTTGGCGGGGTCTCTCCGGGCAGCATTTCCCCGAAGAGGAGGAGGCCGAGGGAGTTGGCGCTCGATTTCCATAAGGATCTCGCTCTTGGGGCAGTAAGCGAAGTAAATCGATTGAACCTCCTAGGCGGGCTTCGGGTGCGGTTCCTTGGCGGCGGCTGAGGAATCTTTTGGCGGCGAGGCGGGCTTGGCTGACGGGTAGGTCGGCGCTTATCTGAGCCTTTGGGCTCCGTCTTCTTCGTAAGCTCGGCTCGGGCAGCTCTCCGTGATTCTTTGACTCTTGCATATTTGTCTGCCAGAGCCATCATGTCAGAGAGGTTCGGAGGGTAGCTGACCTCCAGCGCCAGGTAAAAATACTTTTCTTCAATACCCCACCCGCCAGGGCGGACATGGCCACCTCATGATTAAGGTGGTTCACCTCTAGCATGGCCGTGTTGAAAGCCGAGATACTTCTTCAAAGACTCCCCTCTCTCTGCTTAACCTCAAGAGGGAGTCGGACCTCCGTCTGTGACGGCGGCTGCTGACGAACTGGCTGATGAAGAGGCGGCTCAGCTCGTCAAAGGAATTAATGGAACCTAGTTTCAAAGCATTGAACCAGGTTCAAGCAGATCCCCTGAGGGTGGAAGGAAAGTGCGGCAGAGGATCGCATCTGATGCCCCGTGGAACATCATGATCGATCGGAAGCTGCTGAGATGATCGTCGGGGTTGGAGGAGCCATGATAAGGCTCGATGGCAGGCAGCTTGACGTGGGAGGGAATCACTTCCTCCATAATCTTCTTAGAGAAGGGGATGCCCTGCTCCGCCTTATTCTGAAGCGGATAGGCCTGCTTGGCGGCGTCTAGCTCTTGAGGCATTTCTTGGAGCTGGTGGCGGATATCCCTATCAAGAACAGCAGAAGGGGCACGATGAGGATACTGAGATGGTGTTGAATCATGGCGAGAGAACACCGGAGAGAGGGATCGGGCCCGCCGAGATCTAGGGAGATCTCTGCCGCAGACTCCTTGGGGAGCTAGCTCAGCTTCTCTGGGACGGCGAGGGGGGTCCGCAACCTCAAGCAGGCCGGAAGAAGAAGCCGCTGGATGAGCGGGTGCTGCATCCTCCTCAGGGGGATGAGGAGCAGGAGCAGCCGGACGGGGGGCTTCGGGGTGCCCCTGAATCAGGTGGGCCAATGCATGGACTTGCTGGACCAGTGCGGCGAACTGGTCCTGGGTCACCGGGGCCACCAGTGGCGATGGAGTCTCAGCTGGCAGTGGTGGCGGCGTAACAATGCTCGCCGGATCAGGCCTTTGGGAGGTGACCTGATCTCGGGCCTCGGAAGTAGCTTTTCTTCGGTTGGCCATGGGAGGAGTTTCTCTTTCAGATCGAGATCCTTATCTCCTGGATCACAAGTTTATGGGACTTGAGGGCCCTTTCTCGAGCGCCAATTTTTGCTGCCAAAATCTGTCCTCGACCCGGGCGCGGTCGGGCTCTCCGCCTGAGTGGACCTGCAAAACATTCCTCACGTGAGAGGCGTTGGGGGTGGCCCTCTACGGAAGACCCTCCGATGCTCAAGTCAGTGGAGATCAGCAATCAAAAATGGGAAGAAGGCTATCGCTGAAGAGTCCCTCCAGGGCTCTGAGCATAGCAGAGTGCTAATGGCGGAAGCTAAGGAGAGAGAGAGGGTTCCAGTGAGCGAGTGTGCGCATACCTAAGGAGTCAGCAGACGACTCTATTTATAGAGGATCACCTGATTCCCTGGGGCGTCGTGGGTCCGAAAGTCATTAGGATCTGAATCCAGTTTGTTATGAGGCCGGTAGGATTCGTATCTTATTGGTTAGAGGATCGACGGCTAGAAGAGCTCGTTGATGTCTCGAGATGTGGTGAGGAGATAGGCTCCAGGGCCCTATGCCACTCTTGCGGGTCCTAGGTCACTCCTGATATGATTTCTATTTGGAATTTCACGAATTTGGGTTCTCCGCGTCAAATTCTGCAGAGGCGCAGGTATCGCTCAGGCTAGGCCAGCGATGGGAGAGATCGACTAAAGGGGCCGAGAGATGACATAGCTCGGCTGGGGCCAGAGAGGATATAGCTCGGCTGGGGCCGAGAGAGGTGGTTCGCATCTTGGAGTCCTTGGTTCGGCGAGGGGCTAAGGCGCTCCAACTTATCGAGGCTGACTTATCTCGGGCGAGCGTCGCATAGTGGACAGGAATCAGGGCTAGCCCTAGCCATATGCACGATTATTGACACACATCGATTTTATCCCTCAACATGCATAAACTAGAAAATTGCTTAGTAGATGAATTCATTATATATATATATATATATATATATATATATATATATATATATATAATTTGTTATGCTGTCTTAAATATGTTAATGTTATGTTTCACTGATTTATCGATATTATATCATCTTAACCATATTGATTTGCATTTTAGGATTCTTAGTAAGCTGTTTTAATTACTCATCAATTTTTTGTTCTTTTTTTTGCACAAAGCCTGGGAACAGCTAGCATGTGATAAAATTTGGTAAGAATAAAATTAAAAGCAGAAATTGATTTTGATATTGCTGAAAATAAATGAAAAAAAATTATGTAAGTAAACGGTTATTAATCAGGATAAAATCTATTTGTTAAGTTTTCTTTTAATAAAAAATGTCCTTTTGCATGTCTCTTGAGAATACACTCTAGAGATTATGTGGTTGTGCCTTGAATTTATGGGAGTGTTTTAACATCTCTCCTTCCTAACAGGACCATCGATCGCGTTGTTTTCTTCTCCTCCAGGGCTAATAAAGCCATGTTCATCTCCTCCAGGGCTCTTGCGTTCCAAAGTCACTGAAGGAAGCATTTACCAACCATTTCAATTTAAAGGGAAAGTGGTACCATATTCGATCATGGTCCCTCCTTTCCAAAGTGATCCATTCTTATGTTTATTAATTTCTTTTGGCATGCGTTCTGAGAGTGGAGTACCTGCATATATTAAATACACTTTTTTCTGAACATTTAACAAAACAAATCTGACGCTACAGAACAAATTTTATATTCTCTGAACCAAAAGTAATCTATTTTCAGATGACAATCTTCAATTCAAATCTTTACACCGGGAGTTTCTCGTTTGTCCCCGTAAGCCAGATAACTCTAGAAGGAGCTGCAGCTGAAGTAATCTCTTAAAGAATTGATAGAAAACCCCTACATATTTCTGAAACACCAATGCAAGTGGTTAATGCAATCTATTAACAAGAGCTTCGAAGATGTTCAATTCGTCATCAGATGTTCGATGCTTCATCATCGATCTGCACTTACTCACTCCCTTTTTTTCCTTTTTTTTTTTTTTTTGAAAGACTCTAGACCTTTAGATGTACCCCACTTTTACCAATTTATATAAGAACAAGAAAATATATATAGCACAGGAGAGATGAGATATACTTGCAGATTTTCCCCTCCGCCATATGGCCTATGCGAAAATCATCTATAACGATAGATGTGAAGCAATCTCCCTCAAAAAATCCAGTTATATTGAACCCCATAACTGGAAGATTTTTGCACCAGGTTACTATTTTTACATGTTATTCATAGTGTAGTTTCGTAAAGGTGTTTCTATTTCTTCGAATCCCAGCTAATTTAGGATCAAGATTTTATTATTGTTGTTGTTGTATCTCTATTTCTTCCATGAAATTAATACTGTTCTTTATCAGACAAGACACAAGAGGCTAATGTCTGGATTTCTTTTTTATATTAAATCCAGCAGCTATTTTTTAAGGAGTATATTGAGAAGGTTGATACACATGAACTCCTGCACCCTTTCAGTTCCATCCCTTTTAGAAACAAGGTATAAGAGTCTGAAATAATTCAGAAGGATAAAGATTACAGAAGGAAGAAGAACCTTTAGGTCTCAATGTTGAAGATATTCTGAAACAAGAATATGTGGTAAAACATTTAAGCCGAATAGTTGACTTGATCTATTCAAGGAGGATCATCTTAGAAACCACCTCAGGAATGATATAAAAAGATGGACTAAATTGTGTCCTGTTTACAAAAATCAGACAGGAATCTCCATCTCATGAAAGTTCCAAAGATTTGCTAGGGCGCAAAAGATTCACCAGCTGTGTTATCAAGAGCGTAGTAATCGTTAATCAAATTTCAAATCTTAATGAGTTTTCCTGCAATTCAAATTTAAGATTTATCTAGGACCAACACGTTTTGTTCACCAATCTCCTTATTGGATTACCATGAAATTTAATGTTGCATAAATTTTAATATTGTCTTTCTAGATTTTCATCATCCAGATTCATGCTTTAATTAAAACGCAAAAGATGATATTCCCTGGACTAAAAAGAGGTACTAATGACTAATGGACATACGGTTTGTGCTGTTCTTAGAGTCTCCATTGTAGGCTTTACGAGGATATGTCCACCTTATCATAAAATCTGACCAAGTTAATGTCCTGGTGAGAAAAATATGTCCTTGAATCCAAATATCTGATGCCATGGAAGTATGGTAGACGCTGAATATAAACAACTCGCATAATTATTTCATTGCCACACAACATCCCCTTCTGCAAACCATGAAGTAGATGCAAAAGAATTCAGAGATGATGTTAATGGCCAAACTAGCAAGTGATAAGAGCCAAAGTATTAAGATAAATATAAATAGCTAAACTTGAGCTAATTTAGATGATGTTAATAACAGTACTAGTTAATTAGTTTACTTCCTTGCAATTAAATTTCGTCTTCAATACGGAATTAAACATTCCAGCAGCGATAAGCATGAAGCAGCCAGCAGCAAACAAACGTATGAGAGAGAAAGAGGCCAAAATAAATGAGAGCGTCAGTAACCATACGTTAGGAGGCTTGAATAAAATCAGGCACGGAGAAGTCATGCCACGATAAATAACATAAATAGGAATAGGGGGAAGAACTGAGGAGAGAGAGAATGCTTGAGAGTGCCTCATTTAGTGAACAGCCGTTGTTGCCCTTCGTTATGTTCTTCACTTTGTCCTGCCTCTCATTTACTTTCACCTCTGCCACCCCCAACCACCCAAAATCCTTACCATCATCACTCTTCTTCAATAAACTAGCATCAAATGGTTGTTGCGATCCCAATACGGACAAAAAGTAACAATTATTTTGCAGCACCTCTTCCATCCAGTGGATGAAAAATCTGTAGTTCTTGTCAGGAACGAAAGAAGGGTCTGAAACTTGTTCTCCATTTGTTCTGTTTTAATTTTTCTTGCCATTTATTAAGGGCTCAGCGTTTTGGCCCGCGATAGTTTAATATGAACTATCATTAATTACATTTTTAAGTTTTACAAGCACAAATTGAATATGATTAAGATTAAATAGCTGATACAAGTCCAAGTAAAATATGTAATCTATTAAGTATTAGATTAGATCCATCTTAATTTGATTTTATATACGTGGTTATCTGATTATTTGGGTTCCTTAACGAAAAGGTTTAATAGTTGTTTTATTTTTTTATGATTCGATTCTCACTCTCATCCTAATTTAATTTGAACTTTAATTGATCTGAATTAGACTATTATCAAACTTTATTAAATGATAATATAAAGTGGGATAAGAGAGAGAAAAAATTGATGGAGGATTATAAAAATCTCTACAGTTTTTGCATATAATAATTACAAGATAAATAGATATGATTATAAATTTTTGTTTTTATTTAACATTTTAAATTTTATATATGTGATTTTAAATTTTTATACAGTCGAGCCATCATACATCCACGTGACTTGCCTCTGTCTTTGTTTACCAGGGATTATGAACTTAGAATGAGAAGGGACTGAGTTTTGAACCCAACACACTCCAACGGCTAGTTCACGAGCCTTACCACTGCCGTTTCAATGCTATTTGCCATCATCAATCATCATTCACGCCCACGTAGCAGCCACTCTGTCCCATATGCGCCACAATAATATGCCGCCATATGGCTATCGCAAGGCCATTAGTAAATAAAGAATAACTCTGCAAAGCATGCATTTCAGTGACCTCAATGCATCAAATCAACATAGGAACTAAATTAAATTGGCAAATGGCTCTCTCTCTCTCGACCGCGTGAGGCCAAACTGGGTTTCAAATTCAAAACACCATATATATATATATATTGTGATGAAAGAAGATGACAAGTGTACCCTTCACCCTCCATGATAGATTTTTATATATTTTATATTACTTAGTATTAAAATATAATCATATATTAGTATTATAGTTTAATTTATTTAATATAAATTAGATCTTAAAATTTGTAATTATGATAAGTGTATTAAACATATTTCATTTATAAAATGAAGCTTAAAATATTATTTTTATTTTTAAAATATCATGAGTAAGAATTAAAATAAAAATATATTTTAATATAAAAAAATGGTTGAGAGGGATGAAATTCTTACATGATGGGATTTATATGAAAAGAAAAAGATAATTAAAAATAAGAATGGCAAACATGGGAATCCTTAATAAGAGGATATGGATGAGAAAGAAAAAGTCCATCTCATTTGTTGGGCTAGTGTGCAGACATGTAGGCCCCCCCAAAATTTATATGTATAAAAGTTTGAAAACAAAAACAGGAATTAAATACGCACGTTATTACGAGTTACGTTGTCTCAAATACATTTACGTGATGATTATGTACCAGCTCTGTTGTAGGCTCCGCTAATCTTTACCCCTGGCTTCATTGATGCCTCCTTTGCCGACATTGAATGATGCCACGAAAGAGGTATGAGAGAGAGAGAGAGAGAGAGAGAGAGAGAGAGAGGGCTCAAGTCTGGAATCTGCGGCCATACGAAAACAAACGCCAAAATGAATCCCTTATTAAATGGCAGTAGTGGGAGGCGAGGCTGCGTTTATGATCGATCCTAGGGAATTGTGCGCGTCTGGATGCCAGACCCTGGCGGCCCCCGCTGCTTGATTGCAACAAAGATTCTGTCCGTCCGAGACGCCCACTGGTTGGGCCGGCTTGATGGCTCCCCCTGCCTTGCTTTCCCTGTGCTGTGCGATCTCCGCGATAGCCTTCTGTTTTGTGGCGCAGATGCCAGATGCTGTTGATTGAGGGCCATGACTTTGCTTCACAACCCCAACCATTGCCCATCTCTCTCAAAAATCCTAGCGGAACCCAAATAGTCTCAGAAGAAGTTTGTCTCAAGTCCATGGGATGCCCGCATGTGAATTTTGATTCAACCAACCTCCTAAACCCTTATGTCCATCCTATCTAATCAAGCACCTCCTAGTACGACTCATTTATCCGTCTTTGTGTCTATTGGCCATCCACATGCTGTGTTACGGTAGTACATGGGGATAAGGTGGCCTATCCATCCAAACCAGGGGCTCCCCCTTATTTTGACAAGGCGTCTTGTACTTGTATTTGAAATGGGACCGTGGAATAGCATTCATACAGGGCTTGCCTTTGCCATCATTAATTGAAGGCGAGAAGGCCTGGTTTAATTATTTGGTG
The DNA here is from genome assembly GCA_900491605.1 of Calamus simplicifolius. NCBI lineage: Eukaryota > Viridiplantae > Streptophyta > Magnoliopsida > Arecales > Arecaceae > Calamus > Calamus simplicifolius. Next base: position 2,094,048 of record UESW01004000.1, on the reverse strand, counting down.
CGATGGTAGATGGTGAGAGTGTTGCAGGAATCTCTGAGACCATCAGAGTCGAATTTAAGCCTGCCTCAGGGACAGTAGCGAGTGTGGCCCAGGCTCTCGGATTGTGGCTGTTGGTGGGAGACCCGGTATATTCGGGCCGCCTTGGGTTAGACACCGGGACGTGGTAGGGCCGGGCACCTATCGGCCAGGGTCCGCAGTTTGGGCTGAGCTCGTCTGGCTGCGCACCAGGAAGGTCATACAAGGATGGCGCTGGTCTTTAAAAATTTTGGGTGACCCAAGTCTCTTGTAAGGAAAATGCTTGCCCATGCGCATGCAAATTAGTCATGCACCCATATCGCTATGCACGATTAATCTTTCTTTTTTATAACGAATAAGTTTGTAGGCTCGGATCATTATAATATGGTATCAGAACCATGCATCAATCGAAAGTATAGGAGCTAAATGCCACATAGGGCAAAGTGCTACGTCGATGGAAGCTACCTCTTGAACCATGGAGCCACAGAAGATGAGGGCCACAGGGCAAAGTGCTACATTGATAGGAGCCATCTTTTGAACCTATGGGGCCACCTCTAGAATCCTGCCTGCCTAGTGGTTATGATTATATGCTCTGGTGATGAGAACGTCGCCTAATAGATTATAATGTCCTCCGAATAGTCCATATTGAAAAATTGGAGTTGATTATATGATTTATAACCAGTTAAGGAAGATAACAAGTACCAATTGGATCCTTTTGGGCTATGATGGCCCAAGTTGATATGGATCTTGTTCGTTCGATGCTGCTTACTGCATCGCCCTCCGATGCAGCAAGTCTTTTTCCTATGAGAAAAGGAAGTGGTATTGTAAGTTGCATAGAAATTTGATTGCAATGTGATTTTCTTACTTGATGAAACAAATGTAATCTGATTTTCTTGGATAAGGTTTAGAATGATAAAATAATTATCTCATCTTGTTATCCTACCATGGATTGATATCACGTGACCGTACATGTTAATTTAATGTTCTTTATAAGAACTTTTATTTGTAACAAACACATCCTTGTGATTCATCTTTTATTCTTTCTGGTTCAGAAAAATAAAGACTTTTCTTATAAATAGTAGCTAAATCAGAGTATATTTATCAAGTCAAATTTTTTTTTAAAAAAAAAAATTTCTATGATCACTTGTGAGACGGTAGTTATTTGCATTTTGCGTGCCCAGTGTGCATTAAATTTGGTATGGATTAGTCTTAGATTCCAATCAAAATAGGTTCAATTGGAGTACGAGTTGGCTAACTAGCATAAACGAGGTGATGGCGTTTGTAATTGGCAACACCTCTGCATTTATTAGAAGAACAAATAAACTCGACCCACTCTGGGTCACCACTTGATGTGTCGAAGTCCAGAGGAATCTCCTAAATTAAATGATGACTGAAACCTTAATGGAGGCATTGATTGTTACAATCTAAGCCTAGGGTCCATGACCAGGGTCAGGACTAGGATAAACCGAAGTTATGTCGACTGCTGCAAACCTTAAATAGCCTAATAATTATAAATAATTAATATCAAACTAAAATACTAATATAATTATAACATAAATACTCATCATAAAAAGATATCTATACAAATATACACATATATTTTATATAACAGAAAAGTCAAATTAGAAGTATATCTAAAAGTATTCATCCTTAAGTTAGTGTAGCTTAAAGGATGCAATAGCGAATGTTGAAACATTTTTTATGCATTGATCTAAAAGTGATAATGCATATTTAAAATTATAAATTATATATATATACACTTTTTGGATAAAAAATTATATTTCTTAATATTTTTGGGTGGCCATCGCCCTCACTGTACCTCAAAAATTTTGATTAATTAGCTAGCCCCTTTGAATATCCACTGAGAGGACATAAGGTGTTGGGCCTACTAAAAAGTAAAAAGGGATTCCTTCAAAGGGACATAACTCATCTAAGGATCAATCATAAAACAAAAAAGAATACGAGAAATAAAATCACACTCAATGAGTAGCAAGCAAGAACAAGCAAAGAACATCGCTACCAATTAGTTTAATATATAATAGAACATAAAATACTAAAATATAAAATTAATAAATTATAGAAGAAAACATTTGAAATTACGAATAGCAACCATCATAAGTATTAAAATAAATAATATATAAATAGATATATGCATATAGATACACATGCATATACATACATAAATAATACATACATACATACACACACATATAAATTTAAAAAAATAATTTTTAATCTAAAAAATTATTTTAAAACTTCTATCCATGTTTAATTAGAATAAAAATTTAATATGATTTAAATTTAATATTCACTCACATAGAAAAGGAATAGGTGTTTTTACACTCAAAAAGAGTCTAACTCAAATAAAAAAGAATAAATCTCTATTTAATATTAAAGAACCTACAGCTTTAACTCTTAAATAAGAAGTACTAGCATTTATATCATGATTTTGAAAAAATGGTACCATAAAGATTGAAAGCAAGAAATATATATTTATATTTTAATAAAGAATGTAGATTTTATTTATTTTTTTTTTTTTATTTTATATACCAAAATTTATGAATGATAAATAATTGATAAAAGTAAACATCTCGTACATTTCAAAATTTTTATTATTTATTATTTTATTTTAAAAAATTGAGCTGAATATATTGAAATCAAATTCACCTACTGCAAAGACATACTGGATTCATTTTTCAGAGATTGTTGACACTGTAGATAAAATGTAATTGTTGGAATTAGATCCGAACCTTTTGGTGTAGTCCATCACCATGAAGCCCAAGAATCATTCATGTTAATCATTAAGAATCCATAATTAATAAACGGAAGGTACCTGAATCCATATTGCTTAATTGCTCTTCAGAGCCCTGCGGTTGGCCTTCCAGATCAACATGTATTCCATAGAGCCCTTTAGAATTTTCTTTAGGCTATTCTTTCTGATGATGGAATTCAGAAAAGAAGGTCGTGCGTGCGATCCAGGAACCATAACCGCTATATATAGATAATTTCATCATTATCTTTTGGTATTTCTATTTTAGTCCATCATAAAAATAGAAATAACCCCTTAGGTCTCTACACATTAAGGGGCAACACCTAATCAGATACATTAAAGCCCAAATTACTGAAACCTCAGCTGATCACTTTTAATTGGGCTTAACCTTATTTGACAGTCCGCAACACATAATTATTTACATATAAGCCCAATGTTGGATTAAAAATCTAACAATCTCCCACTGGGCTATATGTGTAACCTTATAATTATGTTGCAAAATAACCAAATGAGCTCAATATTACTGTTATTATTGAAATGTATCTATAACCAATCCGGTCCATCAACTATACCAACAGAGGATCAAAGCGGCCTTTGTTATATCTATCATAACTCGACCCATCAATGGTCACATATATTGATACAACTGAATGACATGGATCATGATGTAGATGTGTAGCATGAAAATTACATGTAATGTGATCTTAACATGCCTATTTCCAACTGGTCCTTCTTAAACTTGAGTGAGATCAAAACTTTAACATAATTGTACATAGTGTACTGAACTGAATGAAATACTTTATTTCTGATCAGAAAATATCCAAACACATAAGTGTGTACAAACCAAACATAAAGCATAAAATAGAAGCAATACAAACTCCACTAAATCTAAGCATCGTCATGCTCTATAACGCCCATGTGAGCAGTATGCTCATGAAAGACCTTGAGCAACACACCCTTTGTAAGGGGATCTGCAACCATAGAGTTTGTCCCTATATACTCTATAGAAATCTGAGCACTCTATACTCTTTCCTTTACAACTAGGAACTTGATGTCAATATGCTTTGACTTGATCGAGCTCCTATTGTTGTTGGAATATAATACGGTTGACTTGTTGTCACAAAATAACTTTAACGGTCTTTCAATTCCTTCCAATATGCGCAGCCCAGTGACAAAATTTTTTAGCCATATCCCATGATTGGATGCTTTATAACATGCTATAAATTCTACTGCCATGGTAGAAGAAGCTATGAGTGTCTATTTTGTACTTCTCAAGAAATAGTCCTACCACTAACAGATATACATAGCCCGAAGTGGATCTTTTACTAGGCATCCCACAAAGTCGAAGTCAGAATACCCAATAATCTCAAAATGATCTGATCTCCTATATGTAACATGTAATCTTTTGTTCTTTTCAGATATCTCATAACCCTTTTGGCTGCTATCCAGTGATCCATACCTGGGTTGCTTAAATATCTGCCTAGCACTCCAATAATGTACGCAATATCCGGATACGTAACTTGAGCATACATTAGAATCCTACAATCGAAGCATAAGGAATCTTCTGTATCTCTTCAACTTCAAGGTTTCCTTTTGGGCACTGATTAATACTGAATTTTTCTTCTTTAGCGGCAGGGGTATCACCTGGTTTGTAATTTTGCATGCCAAATCTCTTAAGTACTTTATCGATATAACTCCTTTGTGATAATCCAAGGATACCTGAGAACGATCTCGATGTATTTGGATTCCCAATACAAAGGAGCATCACCAAGATCTTTCATTTGAAAATTGCTTGATAGAAATCTCTTGGTTTCGTGCAACATGCCTATATCATTTGTGGCAAGAAAAATCATCCACATATAAAACCAGAAAAATATATTACTCCCACTGAACTTGTGATACACACAATCATCAACTGCATTCACTTCAAAATTAAATGAGAGAATTACTTGATGAAATTTATGGTACCATTGACGAGAAGCTTGCTTTAACCCATAAATAGATTTTATCAATTTGCAAACCATTTTCTTTGAGTCTCCTGACACAAAGTTTTTCTGGCTGCACCATATAAATTGTCTCATCAATGTCTCCATTGAGAAACGCTGTCTTGACATCCATTGATGGAGTTCCATATCATACTATGCAACAAGAGCCATGATTGTCCTAAAAGAGTCCTTCGATGAAACTGGAGAGAAGGTCTCTTTAAAGTTAATCCCTTCCTTTTGAGTATAACCTTTAGCCACAAGACGAGCTTTATACCTTTCCATATTACCCTTTGAATCCCATTTGGTCTTAAGAAATCTCAAAAGAAGAAGCAAGCCCTAGTTTTTTGATCTTCTGAGCTTCAAGAGCATACTAAAGGAAGATCCATTCAAGAGAAGAGAAGAAGCAAGCCACCAAGATCTGCAAATCAGGCTTTGATTCCTATCTCTTTATCTTTGTTCTATCATTGTATATTTGCTCATTGGAGGAGCTCTTGATTTGTAAAACATTATTGTTTGCTGGGTCAATCAGGGGATTGATTCAGTTGAGGCAATTTTCCTTGTGCAAGCAGTTGCTTGTGTTGTAAGGTTTGTACTGGTGAGCCTTGAAAACCAGCTGGGTTCGTTGTGCACCCGGAAAAATAACAAGTTCGAGTTGTGAGCTTGTGAAATAACTCTGCTGTAATCAGATTGATTATAGTGTGGACCCAAGAGGTACTTGGGAGTGGATGTAGGTGTAGGTACACCAAACCACTATAAAATTCTTGTGTTTGCAGTGATTGTTTCCTTGTCTCTAACTCTCTATATGTGCATACTCTATTTTAATTCGTGTACATCTAAGTTTTCACTTCCGCTAGGGATTGTTTTTAAAAATAGTTTAATTTTTGAAAAACCCAATTCACCCCCCTCTTGGGTTGCTATCTGGACCAACAATTGGTATCAGAGCTAGTGCTCATTTGATTTGATCTAACGATCAAGAGTCAAAGATCCACATGGCAACTCAAGCTGGTTCATCTTTTTCCGAAGGCCAATCTACAAATAGACCACCCTTGTTTAATGGCTTAAACTATGGTTATTGGAAGGCTAGAATGAAAATTTTCATTCAAGCACTTGACTATGATCTATGGAGCATTATAGTCAATGGACCACACACACCCACTGCTAGAATTAATGGCATGGAGATTCCTAAACCGGAAACGAATGGGATGAACATGATAAAAAATTGGCACAACTTAATGCCAAGCTATGAATGTTTTGTACTGCTCATTAGATGCAAATGAATTCAATCGTATATCTATTTGCATTTCTGCTAAGGAAATCTGGGATAGACTTGAGGTTACCCATGAGGGAACAAATCAAGTCAAGGAATCCAAGATTAACATGCTAGTTCATAAGTATGAATTGTTTAAAATGGATGCATGTGAATCTATTTCTGATATGTTTACAAGATTTACTGATATAGTTAATGGTTTAAAAAGTCTTGGTAAATCTTATGATAATTCTGATCTTGTGAGGAAGGTTTTGCGTTCCTTGCCTAGGACTTGGGAAGCTAAAGTGACTGCAATACAAGAGGCAAAGGATCTAAGTACCCTACCCCTAGAAGAATTATTGGGATCCTTGATGACTCATGAGCTTCAAGTTAAGCAACATGTTGATGATGATGAGTCAAAGAAGAGGACTATGGCTCTTAAGATTTCTGAATATATGGAAGAGCCTCATGAATCTGAAGATGAAAGTGATGATGAGGACATGGCACTCATCACAAGGAAGTTTAAAAGATTCATGAAGAAGAAGAAGTTTGAAAAGAAAAAGCCCTTTGCTAGAAAAGATGAGGACAAGGGCAAAGAAAAAGAAGTTATCTGTTTTGAATGCAAGAAGCCGGGTCACTTTAAATCTGAATGCCCACAACTAAAGAAAGGCACCCGAGATTCAAAAAGAAGGCAATGATGGCCACATGGAGTGATTCGGAAAGCTCAAGTTCCGAAGAGGAAGAGAAGAGTGAAATGGCCAATCTATGCTTCATGGCGGACAATGATGAGGTAAGTCCGAGTTTTCTTGATGACTTTACTTTGATGAGTTGCATAGTGCTTTTTATGAATTGATGGATGATTTTGCAAAATTAAGTTCAAAGAACAAAGATCTGAAAAATCAAATGCAAAATCTATCTTTAGAAAATGAAAAGCATGTTTAGAAAAAGAACTTTTGATGAAAGAAAATGAAAGCTTGAAAAATGAAGTTGATAGACTTAAACCTATAGTTGATAAATTTACTTTGAGCTCTATCAAACTTAATATGATTTTGGACAATCAAAAAGCTGTTTTTGATAAAGCTGGATTAGGATATAATCCACTTAAAAAAAAATCCTTGAAAAATATTTTTGTACATGCTGAAAAATCATCAAATATTACTTGTTTTAAATGTGGAAACAAAGGACATAAATCTTATATGTGTAAAACTCCACATGATAAAAGAAAGATGATTTGGGTTTCCAAAGGAACAATATTTATTGCTCTAACCATGAAGGACCCAAGAAGGCTTGGGTACCTAAAGTTAAGATATGAATTTTGCAGGAGTGTCTTGCAGCCATCAGACTGAAAAGAAAGTGGTACCTTGATAGTGGTTGCTCAAGACACATGACGGGTGACAAAGATCAATTCATCACCCTTGAATCGAAAAGAGGTGGAGTAGTTACTTTTGGTGATAATGGTCAAGGCCATATCATGGGTATTGGTAAGATTCAAATTACTCCATCTACTCATATTGATAATGTTTTATATGTTGATGGACTTAAAGCATAATTTGATAAGTATTAGCCAACTGTGTGATAAAGGTTTCAAAGTTTCCTTTGAAGCTTCTATTTGCACTGTTACTAATCCCATTGATAATAGCATTATTCTTGTTGGTAAACGTTATGGCAATGTGTACTTAATTGATTTGAGTAATTTATCTCCAAGTAATCATTGCTTAGTTGCTAATAATGCTAAGATGAATGAGATTGGTTGGCTATGGCACCGTAGATTAGGTCATGCAAGCACACACCTAATTTCTAAACTATTGAAAATGGATTAGTTAAAGGTATTCCTAGCTTAAATTTTGAAAATAATCGAATATGTGATGCATGTCAATTTGGAAAACAAACAAGAACTTCTTTCAAATCTAAGAATGTTGTTTCAACTACTAGGCCACTAGAGCTACTACACATGGACCTTTTTGGACCTACTAGAACCACAAGTCTAGGAGGAAAGAAATATGGTCTTGTGATAGTAGATGATTACTCTAGATTCACTTGGGTAATATTTTTGGCTCACAAAGATGAGACTTTCTCAATATTCCTGAAATTCGTTAAGAAAGTCACAAATGAGAAAAACACTACCATAGTGTCTATTAGAAGTGATCATGGAACTGAATTTGAAAATCACTTATTTGAAAAATTCTGTTTTGAAAAAGGCATACATCATAATTTTTCAGCACCTAGGACACCACAACAAAATGGAGTTGTAGAAAGAAAGAATAGGACTTTAGAAGACATGGCCCGTACCATGCTATGTGAAAGCCAACTTCCAAAATATTTTTGGGCGGAAGCTATAAACACAGCATGTTACATCCTAAATAGAGCCCTGATTAGACCTATCCTTAAGAAGACTCCCTATGAACTATGGCATAATAGGAAACCCAATTTAGGTTATTTTCATGCATTTGGTTGTAAATGCTTTATTCATAACAATGGTAAGGACAATCTTGGGAAGTTTGATGCAAAGTCTGATGAAGGTATTTTCCTAGGATATTCTACATCTAGCAAGGCATATAGAGTATTTAATAAGAGAAGCTTAGTTGTAGAAGAATCCATTCATATAGTGTTTGATGAGTCTTTAGCATCAAGTTCGGGTAAAATTGATGATGAGGAAGATACATCTTTGATTGAAAGAGGTATTGAAAAATTAAATGTATCTTCAGATCAAGAACCTGAAGCTAAGGATGATGACTCACCTAAGGATGATGGTATTGATACTGCTCATAATGATAAAGATCTACCTAGAGATTGGAGATATGCTTATGGTCATCCTAAGGACCTAATCATAGGTGATCCATCTCAAGGTGTAAGGACTAGATCATCAATGAGAAATATCAATAATCATCTTGCATTTGTATCTCATATAGAACCCAAAACTATAGAGGAAGCTGAGAAAGATAGTTATTGGATGTTAGCAATGCAGGAAGAGTTAAACCAATTCACTAGGAACCAAGTTTGGACCTAGTAGAAGACCTAAAAGACCACCCTATAATAGGATCTAAATGGGTTTTTAGAAATAAATTGGATGAAAATGGCTTGGTAATTAGAAATAAGGCTAGATTAGTTGCAAAAGGATATAATCAGAAGAAGGTATAGATTTTGATGAAACCTTTGCACCTGTTGCTAGATTAGAAGCCATTAGGTTATTACTTGCATTTGCATGTCATGAATTCAATTTATTTCAAATGGATGTTAAAAGTGCATTTTTAAATGGTTTTATAAATGAGGAAGTTTATGTTGAACAACCTCCTGGTTTTGAAGATCATGAATTTCCAAACCACGTCTTCAAATTACACAAAGCACTTTATGGTTTAAAGCAAGCACCTAGAGCTTGGTATGATAGATTAAGTAAATTTTTGATTGAAAATGATTTTTCTAGAGGAAATGTTGATAAAACTTTGTTTTTAAAAAGAAAAGAAAAGATTTATTAATTGTTCAAATTTATGTTGATGACATTGTATTTGGTGCTACTAACAATCTCTTTGTCAAGAATTTGCTAAGTTAATGCAGGGAGAATTCGAGATGAGCATGATGGGAGAACTCAACTTCTTCCTTGGACTTCAAATCAAACAAGAGAAAGCAGGGATTTTCATCAACCAAACAAAGTACACAAAGGAAATACTCAAGAAGTTTGGTATGGAATCTGCTAAACCCTTGGTACGCCAATGAGTCCTCATGCAAGCTGGACAACAAAGATGAAGAAGGTAAGAAGGTAGATCAGAAGCATTACCGAGGTATGATCGGATCACTTCTTTACTTAACTGCAAGTAGGCCAGATATTATGTTTTCTGTTTGCCTATGTGCAAGATATCAATCTAATCCTAAAGAATCACATTTATTTGCTGTTAAAAGAATCTTTAGATACTTAAATGGAACTAAAAATGTAGGATTATGGTATTCTAGAGACTCAACTTTAAATTGATTGCTTATTCTGATTCTGATTATGCTGGTTGTAAATTAGATAGGAAGAGTACAAGTGGTGCATGCCAACTTTTAGGAAGTAACTTAATCTCTTGGTTTAGCAAGAAGCAAAATTCGGTTGCATTATCCACTGCTGAGGCAGAGTATGTTGCAGCTGGAAGTTGCTGTGCTCAAATCCTTTGGATTAAGCGACAACTTGAAGATTATGGTATCACACTTGATAAAATTCCTATTAGATGTGATAATACTAGTGCAATCAATCTAACTAAGAATCCAATTCAACACTCAAGAACTAAACACATAGAAATTAGACATCACTTTATCAGAGAACATGTTTCCAACAATGATGTTTGTCTTGAATATGTGAATACTAATGATCAATTAGCTGATATTTTTACCAAACCATTAAGTGAAGAAAGATTTTGTTATCTTAGAGGAGAATTAGGAGTTTGTGATCCTTTAGAATGACTTTCTGAAACTCTTAAGGACAACAACTATCTAGACTTCATCAATTTCTTGAAAATCCTCTATGTTCAATAAGGAAATTTATCTAGAAATTTGATTCATTGTTTCCCCAATTGTTAAGGGACACTTGTCTAGAGTTTGATGATTAATTTGATCAGTTTCAGATCCTTGAAATTCGAATTTTTCACTGAAACTATTGTGGAGTCGACACCTTCCTATTTGATGTTCTGTCTGGGCAATTAGAGCCGACACCTGCTTCTGCAGAGCCGACTCTAATTCGAGCGCTGACAGATTTTCTGGTTCGGAGCCGACACCTCGCTTTGCGGGAGTCGACTCTAAGTGAACCTAGGTCAAAAATATAAGGCGGAGTCGACACCTAAACGAACCTATCTTCTCTAAATCTTCTCTAGAGTCGTTCCAAACTGATTCCAACACCTCTAAACCCTTCAAATCTCTTGATTACTCATTCCAATCAAACCCTATGGCTCCTAAGAGGCGTGCGACTGTTGGTGGATCGCGGTTCCCACGAGGAGACGCACGATTCGGAGGCAAGCTTCGTCTTCATCATCTGCCACCCGAGAGGCTTCTCCACCTTCTCCATCTTCTCCACATGTCGACCAATTAGCGGGTAAGGCTATCACAACCGGAAGGAAAGTTGATTTTGATTTCTTTGCTTCGAGGGTTTTGCTATTGGCCGTCAATTAAAGGAAATGGGATGGGAAAAGTTTGTTCTTTGGATATTCCTACTTACCCTGCCCTCGTAAGAGAGTTCTACAATGATTTGAGTAGAGGAGAGGGAGGTTTAGTAAGTTATGTTAGAGGAACAAGAGTTGTAATCACTGCTGAGATCCTTGGAAACTTGTTAGAATGCCCACTGTTGGGCTAAATGAGTATCAGCATGATGATCGAGGTGGTGCCCTATCTAGGATGTTGGGGAGAGAGGTATCTGAGTTTGAGAAGATTATGGCAAATCAACTGAATTTGGAACTCAGGCTACTTCATAACATCTGCGGAAGGATCTTATTTCCCAAGATAGGCCGATTTGAGTATGTCTCAGAGCGAGACATCTTGCTGATGGATTGCATCATCACTGGGAGGCCAGTAAATTTAGCTGGATGATGATAGGCTATATGGAGCAGCTACCAAGAAAAGATCCACATTGCCATATGGTATGATTCTGACTTTGGTTTAGAAGCCAAGGTGTGTTGATCATGGATAATGAGCCACTGAGGAAACTAAGGCATACAGACTACTACAGTGTCTCTACCATTCACCGTATGGGCTTCAAAAGGTAAATGGTATTTGGATAAAGAAAGGACAGAAGGACAGAGTTGAGGAGGCCAGAGCAGAGGGCATCCCTGACCCATCTATTGCGGGACCATCTACAGCTGGACCTTCTGAGGCTGGACCAAGCACATACTCTTCACCTCCACCTCAGACAGCATTTGTATCTGGAGATTTTCAGATGTGCAGATTGGTCAGCTCAGAGCATTATTAGCTGAGTATGACAGTCAGAGGAAGATGAGATTAGTCAGATGAGAGATGACATCAGACAGTTTAAGGAGGAGATCAATTCCAGACTTGACTTGATTTCATTTTCCATTAGCCGCTCTGCAGAGTCCCTTGGTACTGAGCTTCATAAGATTTTTGAAAGGTTGGAAGGGATCGCAGATGGATCTAGAGCTTATCTAGATGCTACTGGACAATTGAAGAAAGATATAGACCTTGCTGTTGCTCAAATTGAGAGTTGTCTTGAAGGCTTTAAGAAATCACAGAAAGATGAGATATGGAATGATAGGTCATCTGAAGAAAATTATCTACAAACATGTTTGATTGACCTTCATTTCCTATAGTGATACCCTATCTAAGCCTATCCTACCCTAACCTATTAGAAACCTAAGATTAGCTTTCATATTCTAGTTTGTATCTTAGGATTTCTAGTTTACTATACTTTGTTAGCTTGTATCTAGGAATTTCTAATTGATATGGTACTTTACTGTGAATGTATAGACACATGTAATGCATCTTGAATTGAAATAAATTATGAAGTTTACTATCTCTATGATTGAATGAACCAACAACCTCGCTCTGATAACCTACATTATTATTTTTAAACTCACCTTATTGCTGATAACAAAAAAGGGGAGAGAAATTTGTATATGCATAAAGGAGAGAGAAAAGAAAATAGGGAGAGAGAATGAAAGAATATAAGATTTCAATATGTTTTAATCAATTGGCATATCTCAAAAGGGGGAGAGAAATTTTGAGATGGAGAGAAATTTATAAATTCTAATCAATTGGTATCAAATCGATTTCAGTTTATTTACATGTACCTTGCATAGGGGGAGTTATTTAATGCAGGGGGAGCTTAATGATTTTCTGTGTAAAGTTAAATCATCTTGATTGTGTTTATAATAGAACTCAAGTATGTTTCTAAAGTTATTTTGAAACTTGGCATCAAATTCTCTGTTAAGAAGTTTAAAGCTTTAACAATGTCTATAACCTTATTTCAAATGAATCTTTAATGCATATACTCAAAGTTTTTGTCATCATCAAAAAGGGGGAGATTGTTGACCCAATTATTGATTTTGATGATTAACAAAACTATTTGAGTATAACATTTGAAGTTACTAATGATTTTGGTTAAGTTTTTCAGTTTATGATTTGATTTATTAATCAAAATCACAAGACAAATCAAGTTCTAGTTCGAATCTAATGTCAAGGTAAGATTGCAGACATTAGAGTCGACACATGGAATCGCAGAGTCGACTCTGGAAATCGGCACAGACTTTAGAGTCGACACCTGGACTGTTAGAGCCGACTCCAACAGAAAGACAGAACGATGGTTTTTCTGGTCACGATTTAGAGTCGACACCTGGACTGTTAGAGTCGACTCCAGAAGATTTTTGTGTCGACCCCAGAAAAGTCAGAGACGACTCCAGATCGAGCGGATTGGGATTTTCGATTTAGAGCCGACTCCAGAAAAGTTAGAGTCGACTCCAATTGTCAGAAACGACTCCAGAACTGTCAGAACATCTCTAAACTTTATTTTTATCTTTTTAATCCCAACAGCTATTACCCTATTTGGTTCTAATCCTTCTTACACTTGTTTCTAACGGATAGTTTTTCTATTTATGGATTAAGAAGGGTCTATAAGAAGGGGTTTTGTTGTATCCGAAAAATAGATAGAGGGAAAGATAAAAAGAGAGAAACAAGAGTGAAATTCATCAGAAAATCAAAAGAGAAAAGATGAAGATTCGAAAGGAAAGATTATACTGATTTCCTAATAGAAAAGAGAGATTCCTAGCTTTCTTAGTTCCTTTTGAAGAAATCTCAAAAGAAGAAGCAAGCCCTAGTTTTCTGATCTTCTGAGCTTCAAGAGCATACTAAAGGAAGATCCACTCAAGAGAAGAGAAGAAGCAAGCCACCAAGATCTGCAAATCAGGCTTTGATTCCTATCTCTTTATCTTTGTTCTATCATTGTATATTTGCTCATTGGAGGAGCTCTTGATTTGTAAAACATTATTGTTTGCTGGGTCAATCAGGGGATTGATTCAGTTGAAGCAGTTTGCCTTGTGTAAGCAGTTGCTTGTGTTGTAAGGTTGTGTGCTGGTGAGCCTTGAAAACCAGCTGGGTTCGTTGTGCACCCGGGAAAACAACAAGTTTGAGTTGTGAGCTTGTGAAACAACTCTGCTGTAATCAGATTGATTATAGTGTGGACCCAAGAGGTACTTGGGAGTGGATGTAGGTGTAGGTACACCGAACCACTATAAAATTCTTGTGTTTGCAGTGATTGTTTCCTTGTCTCTAACTCTCTATCTGTGCATATCTATTTTAATTCATGTACATCTAAGTTTTCACTTCCGCTAGGGGATTGTTTTTAAAAATAGTTTAATTTTTGAAAAACCCAATTCACCCCTCCTCTTGGGTTGCTATCTGGACCAACACATGAGCATGTTATTATATATTGCTTTTATTTTATAGCTAATGTTGCTTATATTTATGCTAATCTTAATTTGGTCCTTTATGGTATTAACTTCAAGGGCAAGGATAAAGGCAAGAAAATAAAAAAATAAGGCTGCTAAGGGTCCAGCAAAGAAGAAACAAAATCAAGATAAGGACAGTTGTTTCTTCTGCAATAAGCCTGGACATATTAAGAAGGAATGTTCCAAGTATCATGTATGGCATGAAAAGAAAGGTACATTCTTAATATGGTCTGTTCTGAAGTGAATATAGCTTTAGTACCTAGAAACACTTGGTGGTTAGATTCTGGTGCTACTACTAACATCAGTGTTTCAATGGAGGGTTGCCTAAGCTATCGAAGGCCAACTGATGCTGAAAAATGCATTTATACGAGATATGGCAAGTTGGTAGATGTAGAGGCAATTGGGCATTTTACATTGTTATTAAGTTCTGGTTATTATTTGGATTTGAAAGACACTTTTGTAGCACCGTCATTTAGACAGAATTTGATTTCTATTTCAGCTTTGGACAAATTAGGATATTGTTGTTCATTTGGAAATAGTCAGTTTAGTCTTTCGTTAAATTCAAATATTATTGGAATCGGTTCTCTTATGTGTATGACAATCTATATTTGCTTGATACTGTTGCTTCTTATAATGAACCCTAAATATGGAATCAAGAGGTACTAAGCGTAAAATTTGTAATGAAAATTCAGGAATATTATGGCATAAGCGATTAGGTCACATCTCTAGAAATAGAGTTGAACTACTTGTGTCAAATGAAATTTTGGATTCTCTTAATTTTACAAACTTTAATGTCTGTGTTGATTGCATTAAGGGCAAACAGACCAAAACAAAGAAATTGGGTGCATATTGAACTATGGAAGTCTTAGAGTTGATACATACGGACATTTGTGGACCATTTCCTACTCCTTCTTGAAATGGTCAACAGTATTTTGTATCATTTATAGATGATTATTCAAGATATGCATACCTATTTCTTATTCATGAAAAGTCCCAAGTTTTGGGCGTGTTCAAATCATTTAAAGCTGAAGTTGAGCTTCAGCTCAACAAAAGGATTAAAGGAGTCAGATTTGACCATGGTGGTGAATATTACGGTAGATATGACGGATCAGGTGAACAACGTCTAGGACCATTTGCCAGAAACCTAGAGGAGTATGGAATCGTTCCATAGTATACCATGCCAGGGTCACCTAGCATGAATGGTGTAGCTGAAAGACAAAACATGACTCTTAAGGATATGGTAAGGAGTATGATTTGTCATTCTACCTTACCAGAGTCACTCTAGGGAGAGGCACTAAAGACAGCAGCCTACATTCTGAACAGAGTACCACTAAAGCAGTTGTCAAAATACCTTATGAGCTTTGGATAGGATGAAAGCCTAGTCTAAAGCATTTCATGTTTGGGGATGTTCAGTTGAGCTCGAGCTCGAGCTCTTAAATTTGAAGCTTGAGCTCGACTCGACTCTTAAATTTGAAGCTCGAAACTCGACTCGAGCTCGATCGAGTTTTTTATTTAGAGCTCGAGCTCGAGCTCGATAAAATACTCGATGTACTCGAGCTCGACTCGACTCGACTCGACTCGACTTGAATTTCTGTATAAAAATCTAAAAAATAATTTTTAATTAAAATAAAATATTTTTAAATTAAAAATTCAAAGAATAAGGTTAAAATAGTAAAATTGCATAAGCTCAATCAAGCTCGCAAGCTTTTCAAGCTGAGTATTTTAATACTCGAGCTCGACTCGATAATATACTCGAGTAGCTCGAGCTTGAGCTCGACTCGATAAGCAGCGAGTCGATTTCGAGTATTTTTGAGTCGATTTCGAGCTACTCGCGAGTTGTCGACTCAGTTACACCCCTAGTGTTCACTCTCTCAAGTCTAACTATAATTAAGACTTAGCCATTGGAATAGACCACTGACTATGTGTAATCATGAATAAGTTCCTTTCAAGACAAGTTCATCGATGCTTACCACTAGCATAGATCAATGTGTTTTCACACATCAAAGTATGTTTCCTTTAAGGTCAAACCAGAGAGGTGATAATGGGCAGATGTATGTGTATGAACATGTTATTCACTAAAATTATGTTTTCTTTCCAACTAAGCTAGTGAACTCATTATTGACACATATGTGCATAAAGGCATCTCGTGTGTGCAAGAACAATTTTTCTTTCAAGCATAGATACTAAAGCAATCACTAGTACATGGTATCATTTGGCATATTTTCTTATTGAGTCAAAGGTAGTCTCCTTTCAAACTTGGCTAATAGATCAATTACCAACGCAGAATTATATCAACATATTTAGTTAAAGGCTAATTTGTTTTAGTCTTATCATAGAAGCCGTCATGATAAAACTTGTTTAAAGTAAAGGATTTTGTTTTAAAAATTAATCCTTTAATTATTTTAAAAATTAGTATTATTAATGAAAGCATGCCTTTTTTAAGTATATCATAAATTTGATAAATTAATTTTGAGGGATTTTCCGAACGATTGTTTTTTTCAAATTTTGTAACAAATAAGCCATTTATTAAAGAAATATCCCTCGGAAAATCCTTGCAAAAAATTGATAAAAAATCCCTCGAAAAATCCCTCGAAAATTAATTTTGCGAGGGATTTTCTGAGGGATTTTTTTCATCATAAATAACAATCCCTTGGAAATTCTCTCGAAACTTAATTTTGCGAGGGATTTTCGAAGGGATTTTTATTTCCAATTTTTTAACAAATAAGTCATTTATTAAAGAATATCTCTCAAAAAATCCCTCGCAAAAAATTGATAAAAAATCCCTCAAAAAATCCCTCAAAAATTAATTTTGCGATGGATTTTCCAAGGAATTTATTTTTCATTTATGAGTTATTAACAAAATTTATCATGAAAAAAATCCCTCGGAAACTCCCTAGCATAATTAATTTCCGAGGGATTTTCTGAGGGATTTATTTTTAATTTTTTAAACAAATAAGCCATTTATTAAAAAACTATCCCTCGAAAAATCCCTCGCAAAGAATTGATAAAAAAATCCCTTGAAAAATCCCTCGGAAATAAATTTTGCGAGGGATTTTCTGAGGAATTTTTTTCCAATTTTTTTAACAATAAGCCATTTATTAAAGAAATATCCCTCAAAAATCCCTCGCAAAAAATTGATAAAAAAATTCCTCAAAAAATCCCTCGAAAATTAATTTTGCGAGGGATTTTCCGAGGGATTTGTTTTTCATTTATGAGTTATTAAAAAAATTTATCATGAAAAATATCCCTCGGAAAAGCACTCGCAAAATTAAATTCCGAGAGATTTGCCGAGGGATGTTTTTTTCCAATTTTTTTAACAAATAAGCTATTTATTAAAGAAATATCCCTCAAAAAATCCCTCAGAAATTAATTTTGTGATGGATTTTCTGAGGAATTTATTTTTTTATTTATGAGTTATTAACAAAATTTATCAAGAAAACAATCCCTCAGAAACTCCCTCGCACAATTAATTTTCGAGGGATTTTTCGAGGGACTTATTTTTTAATTTTTAAACAAATAAGCCATTTATTAAAGAACTATCCTTCAGAAAATTCCTCGCAAAGAATTGATAAAAAATCCCTTGGAAAATCCCTCAGAAATTACTTTTGTAAGAGATTTTTCGAGGGATTTATTTTCGTTTATGAGTTATTAACAAAATTTATCATAAAAAAAATCCCTCGAAAAATCCCTCGGAAATTAATTTTGTGAGGGATTTTCCGAGGAATTTTTTTTCCAATTTTTTTTAACAAGTAAGCCATTTATTAAAGAAATATCCCTCAGAAAATCCCTCGCAAAAAATTGATCAAAAAATCCCTCAAAAATTAATTTTGCGAGGGATTGTCCGAGGGATTTGTTTTCATTTATGAGTTATTAATAAAATTTATTATGAAAAATATCCCTCGGAAAAGCACTCACAAAATTAAATTCCGAGGGATTTGCCGAGGGATGTTTGTTTCCAATTTTTTAACAAATAAGCCATTTATTAAAGAAATATCCCTCAGAAAATCCCTCGCAAAAATTGATAAAAATCCCTCGGAAAATTCCTCGAAAATTAATTTTGCAAGGGATTTTCTGAGGGATTTGTTTTTCATTTATGAGTTATTAACAAGATTTATCATGAAAAAAGTCCCTCGAAAATCCCTCGGAAATTAATTTTACGAGGGATTTTCCAAGGGATATTTCTTTAATAAATGGCTTATTTGTTTAAAAAAGTTAGAAAAAAAAGCCCTCGGAAAATCCCTTGGAAATTAATTTTGCGAGGGATTTTTCAAGGGATTTTTTCATCATCATAAATAAAAATCCCTCGAAAAATCCCTTAGAAATTAATTTTGCGAGGGAGTTTCCGAGGGATTATTTCATCATAAATTTTGTAATAACTCATAAATAAAAAACAAATCCCTCAGAAAATTCCTTGCAAAATTAATTTCTGAGGGATTTTCCGAGGGATGTTTTACCAACTTTTTACAAATAAACCATTTATTATAGAAATATCCCTCGGCAAATCCCTTGCAAAATCATCAAAAAATCCCTCATAAAATCCCTCGGAAATTAATTTTGCGAGGAGTTTTCGAGGGATTTTTTTTCATCGAAAATTTTATTAATAACTCATTAACGAAAAAGAAATCCCTCGGCATATCCCTCGCAAAATTAATTTCCGAGGGATTTTCCGAGTGATGTTTTTATCAATTTTTTTTTACAAATAAGCCATTTATTATAAAAATATCCCTAGGAAAATCCCTCAAAAAATCCCTCGAAAAATTAATTTTGTGACAGCTTTTGCGAGAAAATATTTTTTATCAAAAAATTTTATAGTTTATATTTTTTATCGAAAATCCCTCGGAATTGCGAGGGATTTTTTTCCTCGATAAAATCCCTCGGTAAATCATACTTTTCTAGTAGTGTTATAGGCCACATGAAAAGAAATTGGACTCCAGGACAGTGAGTAGCTATTTTGTTGGGTATTCTGAGCGATCTAGGGGTTTTCAAGTTTTATGATCCCAAATCAATGATAATTTTTGAGATGGGAACTGCAATGTTCTTTGAGGATATTGAGTTTGGAAGGAGAAATAAAGTTAGAGACTTTGTCTTTGAGGAGAAATTGAAACCTACTACTTTTGTTGAAGAGCAACTAGTTTCTATTCCTATAATTGCTTTTGATAATGATCAAGTTGCAATTCCAGAACAATAAGAAATGTTGTTCAACCCTTAGAGGTACAAACTCAACAACCTCAAGAACAAGTGCCTTGCGGCGATCCACTAGAGAAAGGAAGAATGCTATTCCAGATGATTATATAGTGTTTCTTCAGGAACATGAGGAAAATAATGGCATGATGGAAGATGATCCTCTCAACTTTCTTCAAGCCATATAGATTCCAATTCAGAAAAGTGGATTGAAGCAATGAAAGAAGAGTATAAGTCTATGCAAGATAATAAAGTTTGGGGAACTTGTCCCATTACCAGTTTCCTTTCAAATCTTCCCTCTTTTCTCTTTTAATTTTCTGATGAATTTCACTCTTGTTTCTCTCTTTTTATCTTCCCCTCTATCTATTTTTCGGATACAACAAACCCCTTCTTATAGATCCTTCTTAATCCATAAATAGCTGAAAACTATCCGTTAGAAACAAGTGTAAGAAGGATTAGAACCAAATAGGGTAATAGCCGTTGCGATTAAAAAGATAAAAATAAAGTTTAGAGACGTTCTGACAGTTCTCGAGTCGTTTCTGACAATATGGAGTCGACTCTAACTTTTCTGGAGTTGGCTCTAAATCAAAAATCCCCAATCCGCTCGATCTAAAGTCGTCTCTAACTTTTCTGGGGTCGACACAAAAATCCTCTGGAGTTGACTCTAACAGTCCAAGTGTTGACTCTAAATCGTGACCAGAAAAACCATCGTTCTGTCTTTCTGTTGGAGTCGGCTCTAACAGTCCAGGTGTCGACTCTAAAGTCTGTTCCGATTTTCGGAGTCCACTCTGCTATTCCATGTATCGACTCTAATGTCTGTAATTTTACCTTGACATTAGATTCGAACTAGAACTTGATTTGTCTTGTGATTTTGATTAATAAATCAAATCATAAACTGAAAAACTTAACCAAAATCATTAGTAACTTCAAATGTTATACTCAAATAGTTTTGTTGATCATCAAAACCAATAATTGGGTTAACATCATGTAAATAATTAACACCAAATATCAATAAATTCAAATTAATGGTAAATCTCATCTCAAGATACCCAGTGCAACATTAATATCAAGTCTTTGGACAGTAATATTAACTGCTAGGGGTATTCTTGTTGTAATGATCAAACACTAACAATAATGTATGTCAAATAATAAATCTATCTTTGGATCGACTTATTACTCACATGTAAATCCTTATAATTATTACATGTTTACCATCACACATATGTGTAGTTCGGCCAGGCATTAACCTTCCTTTGGGCCGATTAATATCCGTATGAAACATACATATACACAACATCCAACATCCTTCATGAACCATCTATACAAGAGAGGTCACTTTGATGATATCTTGTTTCAATTAGTTCAATTTCGAATGATGGACAAATTTATTAGACATAAAATACCATTAATTTGAATTTGATTGAACCTTTTAAAAATAATGATATGTTATTTTGTGGTTCCAGCTCAATCTTTATAAAAAAATAATTTATCCTGATGGATAAAGCTTTACTTTATGGAACCAATTAAACCATTCGGAAGGAGGTTGCTCATGCTTATGAAATTAAAAATAACAATTTTTAATGAAAGCCCGAAAATATTGCCAAAGGCATGAACCGGTCCAAACCCACGCAACTGCGGTTATCCCCTTACACATCGGTTTATAAAAATGGCCAAACCCACCCAACTAGAACGCATTCAATTTTAACGGAGCCTACGGACGAGTTCCATGGACGAGTTCCATGATTTTCTTTAGACTTCCGGTCACTACAAGAAAATACTGAAATAGCGACGCAAATTTAGCGACGCAAAGATGCGTCGCTAAATTGCGACTAAATTGCGACGCCTTAGCGGCAACAAAAAAATAGCGATGCATTTAGCGATCCGAGAAATATGAGTCGCTATTTAGCGACTCAATAGCGATGCAAAAAATTAAAAAATTAAAAAAATTTGTTATTTAGCGACGCAACAATTGCATCGCTAAATAGCGACCCAATAGCGATGCATAGCTCAAAAAATTAAAAAATATTAAATTTTAATTTAGCGACGCAAATAGTGCATCGCTATTTTAAGAAAAATTAATATTTATAAAATAAAATTATGAAATAAAAATATTACGATGCATTTCATTGCGTCGCATATTTTTTAAAAAAATTAATTATGTTAATTAGCGATGCATTAGCGATGCAATAAATCAAAAAATTAAAACAATAATAATTTTTAATTTCATGATGCAAGTATTGCGTCGTAATTTTTTAAAAAAATAAAACATTGTGGCGCAACTAGGTGTGTCGCAATTATTTTAAAAAAAATTAATTTTTATAAAATATAATTATGAAATAAAAATATTGCGATGCAGCTCAGTGCATCACCATTTTTAAAAAAAAATTAATTATGTTAAATAGAGATGCATTAGCGATGCAATAAACTAGAAAATAAAAAAAATAATTTTTAATTTAGCGACGCAATAATGTGTTGCAATTTTTTTTAAAAATAATTTTATAAAATATAATTAAAAGATAAAAAATAAAAATAAAACATTGTGATGCAATAAAATACATCGCAATTGTTTTAAAAAAATTAATTTTGTTACATGCGTCGGATCGATCATCGCCGATCGGGATCATGGCTTGGATCGATCGTAACTGTTGGATCGTCGCCGATCGGATTGATCGCAACGGTCCGAGATCGATCATCGCCAATCGGGAACATGGCTTGGATCAATCACAACCATCGGATCATCGCCAATCGGATTGATCGTAACGATCCGAGATTGATCGTTGCCGATCGGGATCATGGCTTGGATCAATCGAGATCATGGCTTGGATCGATCGCAACCATCAGATCGTCGCCGATCGGATTGATTGCAACGGTCCAAAATTGATCATCGCCGATCAGGATCATGGATTGGATCGATCGCAATCGTCGAATCGTCGCTGATCGGATTGATCGCAACGGTCCAAGATCGATCATCACCGATCGATCTATGCAGCGGTCCGAGATCACAATAAACCAAAAAATTAAAAAAAAATTTAATTAGTGACGCAACTATTGCATTGCAATTTTTTTTAAAAAAATAAATGTTATAAAAAATTAAAAATAAAACATTGCAACGCAACCAGGTGCATCGCATTATTTTTAGAAAATTAATTTTTATAAAATATAATTATCAAATAAAATATTACGATGCAAATCAGTGCATCACAATTTTTTAAAATAATAAATTATGTTAAATAGCGATGTATTAGCGATGCAATAAATTAAAAAATTAAAAAAATTAATTTTTAATTTACAGACGCAAGTATTACGTCACAACTTTTTTAAAAAAATAAATGTTATAAAAAATTAAAATTAAATATTGGGACACAACCAGGTGCATCGCAATTATTTTTAAAAAATTAATTTTTATAAAATATAATTATCAAATAAAAATATTGTGATGCAAATCAGTGCATCTCAATTTTTTTAAAAATAAATTATGTTAAATAGCGACGCATTAGCGATGCAATAAACCAGAAAATAAAAAAAATTAATTTTTAATTTAGCAATGCAAGTATTGCATCATAATTTTTTTAAAAAAAATAATGTTATAAAAAATTAAAAATAAAACATTGCGACACAATCAGGTGCATCGTAATTATTTTCAAAAAAATTAATTTTATAAAATATAATTATTAAAATATTGCGACGCAAATAAGTGCGTCGCAATTTTTTAAAAAAATAAATTATGTTAAATAGTGATTTGCATCATAATTTTTTTAAAAAAATAAATTATGTTAAATAGCGACGCATTAGCGATGCAATACATCAGAAAATTTAAAAAATTTAATTTTTAATTTAGCGACGCAAGTATTGCATCGCAATTTTTTTAAAAAATAAATATTATAAAAAATATTAAAAATAAAACATTGCGACGCAACAAGGTGCATCGCAATTATTTAAAAAAAATTAATTTTTATAAATATAATTATCAAATAAAAATATTGCGACGCATTAGTGATAAATTTTCTCATAAAATAAAAAAAATTTCCCGCAAGTCATTGCCGCCAAATTAGCAATGCATTAGCGACGCAATTATTTGCGTCACTAATTTTTCCAGAAAATAAAAAAAAATTTGCCGCCGGCCAAATTAGCGACGGATTAGCGATGCATGATTGCATCGCTAATCCATAATAAATTTTTAAAAAAATTAGCGAGGGATTAGCGATGCAAATTGCATCGCTAATCCCTAATATATAACCTGAGTCGCGCCCGGCTCCCCCCGCCCCCTCCCCAAGCGCTAGGAACCCACCGGTGGTGCCCCCGGCGCAAGGAACCCCCGGCGGCATCCCCGATTTAGCAGGTAAGCCCCCCCTCCCCACCCCCCCCCCCCCCCCCCCCCGCCCTCCTGTTTCTGGCCACGGCCGAGGCCGCGACCATGGCTGACGGTGGCCTGGCCTCGATGGCCAGTCCACATTTGTTTTAAAAAAAAACTATCGGGGTGGGGTTTCTCTCCCACCCCTGAGGCCATGGCCTTGGCCGGAGACGATGGCCACGGCTGCAGCTGTGGCTGGCGGTGGCCTGGCCACGGTGGCCAGGCCACCAATTTTTTTTAAAAAAAAGGGGCCGGGTGGGGTTTTTCCTCCACCCCTGCCATCTTCGGCCATGGCCACGGTCGTGGCCGTGGCCGGATGTGGCCTGGCCACCGTGGCCAGGCCACCGTTTTTTAAAAAAAAAACTATTGGGGTGGGGTTTTTCCCCCACCCTGAGGCCACGGCTGCCGCCGTGGCCGGAGACGACGGCCACGGCGGTGGCCAGGCCACCATTTTTTTATAAAAAAAAGGGGCCGGGATGGGGTTTCTCCCCCACCCCTGTCGTTTCGGCCATGGTCGCAGCCGTGACCGTGGTCTCATAGGGTGGGGTTTTTTCATTCATTATGAATTTTTTTGTTTAATTTATTTATGTTTAGGAACTAAATTTTACATGAAATATTAGATAAATTTGCATGTAATCTATAATCTTGTAATGCATAATTTGATATTTGCATAATATTTGATATATTTAAATTTTATATATTTATATTTATAAATGTCTTGTGTTATCGAATCTGTTTATTTGTTGAAATATTGTTCATGATATATTATTATTAGAATTCTTATCATGCAATTTATATGGTTTTGATAGTTTAGATGATTAATTTTTATGAATTTATATTTCTTTATTACCTGTTATATTTTGGCTTAGCAAATTTTTTTATTTAGTTTTTAAATATTGTCACAATCATTTTCTTAGCAAATTAAAAAAAAATTAGAATATTCATGTTCTTCAATTGAAAGAAATTTGATATAGCAAACCATAATTTGATATAATTCCTCAAATTCTAAACCAACCAATCAAAATAAATTCGATATCACGAAGGAAAAATGATATAGCTCGTTTAGAACTAAATCTAATGCAAGAATATTAAATTTGATATAGTGAACTCAGATTCAAGAACTGAAAGAATATAACTCCTCCTAATAAAAAGAATTTGAGATAAGAGCATAGCTTTTATGTGATTTGAGTTATTAGATTGAATCAGATTTAATTTAGGCCGGGTTGAATCCATTTTTACTTATTTAAAGTAAACCATATGACATACATACTATGTCAAGTTTGTTCTTTGATTTTTCATATTATTTCTCACAGCACTATAACCTTTAGACCCGTTTGAGACTTTGTAAGACTTAGTCTTGCAAATTCTCAAATTGTCCTAGTGGACAGTTTGAGATTATTTTTTGCGATATATTTGTTTGCTATTCGTCATCTTTAGTTGAGCTTGCAGTTTGTATATCCTCATACGTTCTCCTAGTGTGGCATATAAGCCACACATTTAGGAGAACATAAGGGAATTGCTACCAAAATTTTAACGTAAACGATGATAATTTCTAGCAGAATAACATATCGCATAAAATAATCTTGAATGGGATAGGGCCTTACCTAAGTCCTAGTGGAGTGAAAGTGGAATTCATTTAGGACACTTGCTTACTTGTGAAGTCTACTGATTGAACGGACCCCAGTCCTGGGTCTCGGTCCTGGATAGCTGTCAAGGATCGTATCCATGGCCCGGCCTTGATTTATCGGTATAATTAAAGAGGCACAATATTTGTTATTTACCTTAGATGTGTAAAAGAATTAATCTATTGCTATAATGACTAATGCAAAATTAAATTGTTGTCTCCTTTAATGGTTTACCAGGAATTGTATAAGTTGGTCAAAAATGAGCAGGGCTCGCTCGTGGATGCAAGGTTAAAAGATGGGTTGTTCAATCCAGATTTTCTGAATGGATTTGAAGAATTTATAGCATTTGCATGTAGTCAACCCGAATGGATAGATGGGCCTAGGATCAGGTGCCCTGCAACTTACGCAAGTGTCAGAATAAAGCCTATAGACATGTTGAAACTGTGAAGGTGCACTTGTATAAAAATGGGTTTGTTCCTGGGTACGATGTTTGGAACTGTCATGGTGAAACTAAGGAAATGTTTGCAGCTGTCACTAGCCAAGAAGTGTCAAATCCCATTGATGAACCATTTGTGAATTTAAACACATACGAAGAAATGGTGATGAATGCATCGGGTAACGAATTCAATCAGAATACATTTATGGAAGAACTAAATCCAGCTGCACAATAATTTTATGATATGTTGTGTTTTGCAAATCAAGAATTGTATCCTAGTTGTGAGAGTCATTCCAATTGTCTATGGCTGCTCGGTTGTTGAATATTAAGGCGGAACATCGATTATCAGAAAAGGCATTCAATGCTGTAGCTGGGTTAATGAAGGAAGTTTTGCCAAATCATAATGTTGTAGCAGACAGTTTCTACTCAACGAAGAAGTTATTGTGTGGCCTTCGGCTCCTAGTTAATAAGATCGATTGTTGCTTGAACAATTATATGATATATTGGGGTGAAGACTCAGAGCTGAGATGGTGTAAGATTTGCGGGCAATCGAGGTACAAAAACAGCGAAGGGGGAGCTAGTACAAGTAGAAGGAAAAGTGTGTCATACAAGAGGATGCATTACTTTCCTCTTACTCCACGCCTCCAAAGATTATACAGATCTGAGGCTAAATCTGCTGATATGAGATGGCATGCCGAACATGAATCTAAAGAAGATAAAATGCGACATCCATCAAATTCAAAAGCTTGGAAGCATTTCAATGAAAATCATCCTGATTTCGTAGAAGAAATAAGGAATGTGAGATTAGGTCTTTGTACCAATGGCTTCCAACCGTTTGGTCAAGCGGGGCAACAATATTCATGTTGGCCTATAATACTGACTGTATATAATCTTCCACCGTGGAAGTGCATGAAAGATACTGCAATGTTTTTAACAGTTTTGGTTTCAGGACCATCAAATCCAAAAGAGAAGATTGATGTCTTCTTACAACCGCTGGTAGCCGAATTGAAAATGTTGTGGGAAACAGGAGTCATTTTTGCCTATGACATTTCTATGAAATAAAATTTCATCATGAGAGCTGCTTTGATGTGGACAATCAGTGACTTTCCGACATATGCAATGTTGTCTGGTTGGAGCACTTCTGGGCGTCTGGCATGCCCTCATTGCATGTATGACTCAAATGCATTTACATTGCAGAAGAGTGGTAAGTAGTCATGGTTTGATAATCATAGAAAGTTCTTGCCTTCGAATCATCCTTATAAGCAAAACTTGATCGCCTTTCGGAAGAACAATGCAGTCACAAAATTTGCCGAACCGGTTAGGTCTGGCACAGATATATTTGATACTATTAGCATTTGGGGTTGAGGTATGCTTGGGAACCAAATGCAAATAGAATAAATGGCCGTATATGTAAAGAACATAACTGGAAAAAGCATAGAATTTTTTGGAATTTGTCGTATTGGAGCACAAATCTCATCCGGCACAACTTGGATGTTATGCATTTTGAGAAAAATTTCTTTGATAACATATTTAACATGGTACTAAACATCCTGGGAAAAACCAAAGACGCTGCAAAGTCGAGAGAAGAACTTAATCAGTATTGCAGAAGAGGTGATTTGAGAAGGAATGCTGATGGGACCTATCCTAAAGCCTGTTACACTCTTGACAAAAATTTATGAGAAGTTTTATGTAACTGGATTAGAGGATTAAAATTTTTTGATGGTTATGCTTCAAATATCGGTAGGTGTGTGGATATGCATAAGCTCAAGTTGTTTGGCATGAAGAGTCATGACTGTCATATTTTCATACAATGGTTATTGCCCATAGCTTTTCATGAGTTGCTTCCGCAACATGTGTGGAAGGCATTAACAGAGCTCAGCTTGTTCTTTAAGGAGTTATCTACTGCAGTCATTACTTCTGCATCCATGGAAAGGCTTAGGAGAAAATTTTAATTATTTTATGCAAGCTGGAGCGAATATTTCCTCCAAGTTTGTTTGACTCAATGGAGCATTTACCGGTTCACTTGCCATATGAAGCACGTATAGCTGGTCCCGTGTAGTATCGCTGGATGTATCCTTTTGAGAGGTAAACACCCAAATCAGTAATACATGTTGACATTTCAAATATTATTTTATTTATGCGAGGAAGTTGGTTTATATATATTTTCAACTTTACATATAGGTATCTTAAGAAGTTAAAAATAATGTGCAAAATAAGGCAAGGGTTGAAGGTTCTATATGCAATGCACATTTGGTTAAAGAAGTTTCAGCTTTTGCCTCGCATTACTTTGAGGGTCACGTTCATACGAGGACCCGCAATCTTGGTCGTAACAATGACATATGTGTGGACGAAGGAGAACCTACTGACGGTAGAATATCAATATTTAAAAGTATCGGCCGTTCATTTCGGAGGCAGAAGTCAAGACAATTAAGGGACGTGGAGTATAATGCAGCACATTATTACATCCTAATGAACTGTAGAGAAGTCGACCCATACATTGAGTAAGTATATGCACACTTCATTAATTGCTTAATTAGAACTTTTACTTTAAATTGTAAAATATCATACTATTTAATTGCTAACAAAAGTTTTAATTGTTATAATCCCTTAAAGGATGTATTGTGATAGACAACGACAGATGGATCCCAGCATCAGTCAATTGCCATTGGGTAGAAGTTAGAAACGGAGTTCACTTATTGGTTTTATGAATTTATGAGTACTATCACTCAATCAATTACAATAATGGCTTTTATTTTTCAAATTGATTGTGAATAGCTTATTAATTTATAGGTAAACAGTCCATGGTTCACAACCGACAATATTTTCATTAAATGTCTAGCGCAGTGGCCATTGAAGACCGTAACTACTTATACTGACTATTTTGTTAATGGATACAAATTTTAAATTGAACGACTAGCATCTTCAAGAGGGATGCAGAATTGGGGCGTATGTGTTAAAGGAGAAAGTATTGGAGCAAATATGCATGATTATTACGGAAAGTTAGTAGAGGTGGTCGAAGTTGAATATCCCGGTTGGCCTATGAAACGAACTGTATTGTTTCGTTGTGATTGGTTTGATCCGATAATTCCTGTTGGTAAAAGGGTTTATAACGACTACAATCTAGTTGAAGTAAACCATCGACGAAGATTGCAGAAATATGAACCATTCATTCTTGCATCCCAAGCTCAGCAAGTGTTTTACTGCGGATATCCAAGTTTGCGCAACGACAAGCGAGATTAGTGGGCTGTTTTAAAATCGTTCCACGTTCAACAATCATATTAGATGAGAGTTCATCAAGTCAATCAACTGAGTGCCCTGCATTTCAAGAGGATGAGATGGAAATGCATGCTATTGAGGATGGCACAAGGGCTCCTGAAACATCACTTAGAGATCCAAATGGTGATGTCCAAGAAATTGAGAATGCAAATGTTCGGTTTCCTTCCGATGATAATGAAACTGAATCACAGTCCGATACAGCATCGGATGTTGAACCAACATTTCACGAAACAAATGACACTAATTAAAGATATAGGTTCATTCAATTTCGATTTATTTTTATAAGTGTTAAATTTTTGTATGTTTATTAATTATTCGTAATTATATTGCATTGCATTAATCTTTAGTATTTACAGTATGATAGACCGAGGTAGATCTACCCCTGACGGACATAGCCATGCTGCATCACATCCCACTACCAGCCCTGACGCACGGACTTCCACCTCTCCAGGCATCGATGCTCATCCTGTATTTTTCTCTACCCGATCGGCACAGACCTCTAAGAGTTCTTCTTTGGTCGGTCGCACCGTACTTCGATTGGATGCCGATGGGTTGTAAGTATATACTAATTGTAACTATATGTTTATGTTTTTAAGTTAATTACTTACTTTAATTAGTTTTTTTAATAGCTTTATTGAGCAGCATACTGTATCGAGCTGGATCAGCTCTATATTTTAAAGCCGTGCTAATCCCAGTGGCTACGATTGGCACCATGTATTTGCGGCCACGGGGAGTTTTATTTTCAGAGTTTCAGGTAAACTTTTTAAATATATTTTATAACTGATATAAAATTTTCTAATCTTAATATATTCTGAAAACTAACTGTTTATTTCAATGCAGAAAAAGTTTACGTGAAACCCTACCATCCATGATGCCATTAGGGCATCATAGAATGCTCTTGCGGCATGCCGATACTCCGACATGCTTTATCGTTGGAGGAGTTCGGGTGACCATCCAGGGCATGTGCCAGAGGGTATTTGGGCCAGCTTGAAGGAGTTCGGGTGACCATCCAGAGCATGTGCCAGGGTATTTGGGCCAGCTAGCAGCAGGCGTGGCAGTCTGAGGCATGAATGAGGAGGTCCGCATCAGCCAGCACGAACCGCCGATTTGAGAAGGGCGGTCGTGGCACGGGCCTCTCCTGTCACACTGCGGGTTCCATTTCTATTCAGGAGCACAGGCACCGTATGGTAAGAAAACATAAACAATTTAAATACTAATTTAGTCATTTACAAATACTTTCATTTATATTCTTTCTTCTGCTTTTGTAGTCCGAGCAGGAAGGCAGAGATCCTGGTGAGTTTCGTCTATTCAGGGCGACACACACCAGGAAGGGCGGTTCCTGGATCGATACACGATCACGGGAGGTTAGGGTAAGAAATTAGATTTATATTTTATTTGTTTAATTTCTAATATTTTATTCAGCTTTTATATTGATTCATTTATCATTGATTTTATAACTCAAAGGCACGAGTCGAGGAGCTTTAGTCTCAGGCTTCGCAGGTCGACTCCACTGATGGGGGCCGTCCGTCGAACTCTCTTACCAGAGGAGTCGACGTGTTTTTGGAGGTTGTTAGTGTGTTGGCCCAGATGGCAACCCAAGAGGGGGGGTGAATTGGATTCTTTAAAAATTTAACCTTCTTTTAAAAATTATCCGCTCTAAGACAAATGAAATTAATAGCAATGCAATATAAAGCACAAACAGTAGATAAAGATAGAGATAATGAATGCACGACAAAACACAAGGATTTTATATGATTCGGTGTATCCAACACCTACGTCCACTCCCAAGATTCACTTGGGTCCACACTAATCAACTAGATTACAGCCGAGTTATTTTACAAGAGCACAACTCACAACTTGTTGTTTTCCTCTGGGATCACAACGAACCCAGCCGGTTTTCTGGGCTCACTAGCATAAAACCCTAACTCAAGCTAATCTAGCTTGACCCGAGGTTAACAACCTCCATTAGTTCAATCCCCTTGATAGAACTAGCACAACAAATATAAGAATGTTTTACAATGATTCACAGCTCCTTAGTTGAGCAAATATTCAAAATAAAGTAAACAAGTTTAGAAAAGCCTGTTTGGAGATGATTGAATTTGAGCTTTTCTTTTTTCTTCTTTTCTTCTTTTCTTCTTCTTCTTTTCCTCTTCTTCCTTTGGAATGATGAATAAAGCCTCAACTTAATCCCTCACAGTCGTTGCAGTTGAGAAGATTGGAAATGGAAGAAACGGAGCTTTTCTTCAATTTGGGAAATCCACCGATTTTTGATTTGAGCGCCTTGGATTCCTCTTTTAGCTTTTTAGAGTGGAAGGATTTGAGTTTGAAGGCTTTTCTCTTGAGATTCAGGC
Source organism: Calamus simplicifolius (assembly GCA_900491605.1). Taxonomy (NCBI): domain Eukaryota; kingdom Viridiplantae; phylum Streptophyta; class Magnoliopsida; order Arecales; family Arecaceae; genus Calamus; species Calamus simplicifolius. Next base: position 2,062,398 of record UESW01004000.1, on the reverse strand, counting down.
TCAGGCTTTTCTCGGATTTTTGATTTGAAATATTTTCTATTTTCCATCTTCTCTTTCCAAACGGGTGTTTTTCCCCCTTTTTATAGATTTTTTCAATCCATTTTTGGGATGAAACTAGCCGTTGGAGTGTACCTGTAGACAAAATATATCCGTTAGAAATAGGTAAAAAGGAAATATTACCGTTAGAGCTGATCTGGTAATTTAAATTTTCGTTCCAGTCAGGTTGGAGTCGGCTCCAACTTTTTAGGTGTTGGCTCCAGGTCGTTTTTCCAAAAATAGAAATTTCCGAGTTCGTTGAGGAGTCGGCTCTAAAAAAGTAAGTGTCGACTCACCATCGCCAGGTGTCGGCTCCCGAATACTGTAGGTGTCGTCTCCAGGATGCTCAAAAAATCAACGTTCTGTTCCCGCATCGGAGTCGGCTCTAGACACTGTAAGTGTCGACTCCAAAACTTTGGGTGTCGGCTCCGAAACTCTGGGTGTTGGCTCCGGACCGTATCAAAAATCAGAATAAATTTGAATGGCCATGGGGTCTGCTCCAGGAATTCTAAGTGTCGACTCCAGGTTCTGAACCTTTGAAATTGAAGTTTGCAGTTGATTCAAACACGTTTCTAATTCATTTAAATTGATCAAATAATTTTAACTCATGAAACACTTCTCAATCCATTAGTAATCAAATAAATATACTCAATTCCTTTATTAATCATCAAAATCAATAATTGGGTCAACATGGTGCCCAGTCGCGAGACCGTAGGGTCTATGGTTTGGGCACCAGAGCTTCCAGATATTTTTCCCATCAGGGCTCCAGTTCGTGTGGTTCTGGCAATATTCCTTCCGAGCAGATAGACAACATCCGGAGATCTATCAAGGAGGAAGTTCGCCAAGAGGTTCGGAAGGAGCTTGCAGAGATGAGAGACCAGATGCGTCAGATGCATGATTTAGTTCGTCTCCTGTCGCAGGGTTCATTCCAGCCTCCGCAGCCTCCACAGCCGCCTGCAGATACATGATGTATTTTTTCACTACTTGATGTATTTTTTTATTTTTTCTGTTTTGTATATGAAAATTTTAAATAATTAATAAAATTTTTATCTATTTTTGAAAATTTGTAATGATTGTTTTTGTCAATTGTATTAGCAATTACATTGAGCAAGTTTATTTTATATTATTTTTTTAATAAATAAATTAATTTACTTTAAAAATTAAAATTAATTTACTTTATTTTTAAAAAATAAATTAATTAATTAGCAATGCTATTTTCCATCGCAATTAATTAAAAAAAAAAAATTATGTTATTTGAATTTTTTAAAAAATAAATTAATTAGCGATGCAATTGCGACAAAATTTTCCATGGAAAATATTTTTAAAAATTTTATTTTAAAGTAGCGATGCATTTAGGAGCATCGCAATTATTTAAAAAATTAAAAATTATTTTATTTATTTTTTTAAAAAAATAAATTAATTAATTAGCGATGCAATTGCGATAAGATTTTCTATCGCAAATATTTTTTAAAAAATATATTTTTAAAGTAGCGATGCATTTAGGCTGCGTCGCAATATTGCGACGTATTTATGGGCGTCGCCGCAATATATCGCTGTTAAGCGACGCAATTGCGAGACGAACATTTTAGCGACGTCTTTATTGCATCGCTATAGCTTGTTTAGCGATGCATTTGGGCATTGCTATATTTAAATTTTTTGTAGTGGGTGAAGAAATTCTATGCCCCTTTTGGAGATTTAATTCCACGGAATAGGGTGTTATAAATTAATAAAAATTAGAGGAATTCCATGCAAGAAAAGATTTTCAAGATTTCCGCTAGAATTCCACGCAAGTTCCTTTGGAGTTCCATGGAACTAATTTACGCAACGCCCTCTGTTATCTCCATGGATGCGTGCATTAATGCCATGCATTTGTGGCTACAACCAAATTTTTAGTGGAAAATCGGTCATACAAGATCCCACAAAATTTCTTCCCAACTTTGTGGACATAATGGGAAAAAAATTCCTAAACGGTTCCCTTAAAAAAATGAGATAACACATCAAAAATACACTACAACGTATTATGGTTTTAAAAAGAAACCAATCCCATTCGGTTACCCTAATCCATGGAATTTCGGAATCCCACGCAACGCGATAGAATCCGTTATCCCAATAAATTTTATGGAAATCACATTAGGTAATGGAATCCTAAAAATATCAGGATTTCTTTCCAAACGCCCACTGGAGATTTGATTCACAACCCACCTTTCGAGAGGGGATATGGAAACTCCATGCAACTGCCCAGATTTCAAGCGCAATATCCTAGTGTTCTAAAATTGCGTCAGATTTCTAGTAACCCCACATAATGCCCCTTTTCTCCGCTATTCCCACGAAAAATCATGGAACTTAAAGCCAAAGGAAAGCCTTAATTTTTTTTAATTGCATAATAGAAAAAAGGCAACCTGATTACCAACGAAGGCAACGTGTTGCAATGCGTTCAAAAAAAATTTAGTAGAAAAAAATTTCAATAAATTGAACACATTGCCTATAAATTCTTTATTTAAAATTAAATATAAATTTAATTTTATCAAAAGTTTAACTTTATCTTATAGATAAAAGTTATCTGATCTGTCTCTTAAAACGAAGAGACCGCGTGAGACTTACGATGCAGCGAATATCTTTCGCTTTTAACATCAAAATTCATAATTATTTTGATGCACTAAGACTTTTATTTAAAAATCTAGATCTACAGATATTAAAAATATCATTGGCATCAAAATAAAAACTAATGAATGTTTGTCTCATGGTTGCTGAATAAAACCAAAGAAGTCATATGCACAAATATGAATATCAATGCATATAACCAAAAATTTTCTCAACGATTCAACATGAATAGGGCTCTGATACCAATTGTTGGAATTAGATCCAAACCTTTTGGTGAAGACCATCACCATGAAGCCCAAGAATCATTTGATATGGCTAATCAACTGTCAGGCGGAACGATAACACCACGCGATTTTTTAAGCAATTGCCGCTAGCTTAAGGCTCTGTTGTAGCTCCGGCCTCCAGCTTCGGCCTAGGATTCGACTCGACTTCCAGCTTCGGCCCCGGATTCGGCTTAGCCTCCAGCTTCAGCCCGGATTTGGCTTGGCCACCAGCTTCAGCCTCGGATTCGACTTGACCTTCAGCTTCAGCCGTGGATTCAGCTTGGCCTCCAGCTTCAGCCGCGGGTTCGGCTTAGCCTCCAGCTTCGGCCCCGGATTTGGCTTGACCACCATCTTCAGCCGTGGATTCGGCTTGGCCTCTAGCTTCAGCCATGGATTCGGCTCGGCCTCCAGCTTCGGCCTCGGATTCGACTCGGCCTCCAGCTTTGGCCTCAGATTCGACTCGGCCTCCAGCTTCGGCCTCGGCCGACGCGGCCACGACATTTCTAGCACCAAAACATTTATGGCCTCAAAGGCCACACACATCCACTTTAAGGCATTTATCGCCTTATTCTCTCCCGTATTAAAGCACTTATGGATGCCACGTTGGCCACAACACTTCCTCTCGGCTCCAGATCGGCTTCTGGCCTCGACCTTTGGCTCCAGCATCGGTTTCTGGCCTCGGCACTGACCCCGGCTCCAACATCGGCTTCTGGCTCCGGCATCGGCCCCGGCTCTGATTTCAGCCATCGACGCAGTTCAAATGATAAAGCCGAACTTCAATGCTGAACAGACTTAAAACTACGGCGCGATCTACTCGCCTACCTTTTACCAAGATCATGGGCAGTTACAAGTGCTGCGCAGTTGCCGATATACACGGCACCCATTCAGCAATGGCTCACCTGCCTGCCGTTCTCGGAGCTCATCCTAACAAAGCAGATTCAATGGGGTAAAGGTAACCCCCTGGATAGGTATAAAAAGAGCACCCAAGCTCAACGCGGGGGATCTCTCTCTTTTCGATCTCTTTCTCTAGCACCGCTCTACGACAAAACTACTGTTCTACGAGTTCACTAACTTGAGCAATCGAGGGTCCCCGCTGGAACCACCGGCCCAGGACTTCTTGCAGGTTCCCGAAGGAAGAAGGCAGTCTTTCCCTATCCTCGGAGGCCCACAAAGATCTCAACACGCCCGGCGCTCATCACCAGTGACTTGGCAGCAACAGATTGGCGCGCCAGGTAGGAGGGGCAGTAGCATAGCTGCAGGTAGACGTTTACCCTCATGCCTCTGCGACCCTCACGACCTCTGCAAGGAAGACGATGGTGACCACGCGAGCTTAGGAAGCTTCTACCAGTCAGGCTGTGGAGCGCATCCCACAGGCTGAGCAATCGGAGGACAACCTCTATGTTCCGCCTCCTGCGCCACCACAGGCTAGCCAATTCGATCGGCTAGATGCCTTGGCTCATCAAGTGCAGGATCTGATGACAATGGTGCGGGGACTACAGGAGCATTGCTTCGCTGCCATGCCTGGGCCGCCTCAGCCCCCTCCGCTTTGCGAGGAAGGTCATGAAGCTAGTCAGCCTCATTAGAGAAAGACTCCTCCTGAGGCCTCCCACCACTCATCCCCGAGGCCTCGCCGCCGAGAGACCTCGAGGCGACGACGGTCCCTCTCCCGCCATTCTGATCATTCTCACAGGTGACGCAGTGAGAAGGAGCCACGGCGTGTGCACTCTGTACACTAGCGGGCCTCTTCATCCTCATCCTCTGACTCTTCTAAAGGAGACTCGAGCAAGAAGGCCGCTCGTCAGGCCAAGCAATGGCTTGACGAGTATCATCAGCGATTAGAGGAACTCAGCCGTCGGATCGCCAACCCAATCGGGGCGGACTACGACCACCATCCCTCACTTTCTCAGCGCATCATGGAGGAGCCGGTCCTACCCAGGTTCCGTCTTCCTCAACTGGACCCGTACGATGGCATGACGGACCCTCTGGACCACTTGGAGAGCTACAAGGTCCTCATGCAGGTCCAGAGGGTGACAGACTCTCTCTTATGTATTGCCTTTCCAGCCACACTTCAGAAGGCGATGCGTGCATGGTACTCTCGTCTGCCACCACGCAGCATCAACTCGTTCAAGCAACTCGAGCGATCCTTCTTATTCCACTTTGACGCATGTCGTAAGATCCCTCAAGTTGCCGATAGCTTGTTCGCTGTCCAACAAAGGAGCGGTGAGACTCTGAAGGACTTCGTGGCTCGGTTCAAGGAGGCCGCGCTCGAGGTCTATAACTTGGAGGATTCTGTAGCCACCCTAGCACTGAAGCGAGGACTTCGCCCATCCAGATTTGCATATTCTCTGGATAAAAAGACCCCCGGCTCCTACGCCGAGCTGCTAAGTCGAGCGCAAAAGTACATTCACGCCAACGAAGCAGACTCTTCCAGAAGGGAGGCCGACAAGAGTTCCAGCAAGAAGTCAACACCCGTGGAACCTGCTGGAGGATGGTCCAGAAAGCCTGAGCCATCTCGTCGCTCGGATAACCGGCCCCAAACACTTATTCCCAAGGAAATTTTACACCCCTCCTCGCTCTGATATCTCACATCTTATTAGAGATCGAGGAAGAGCCTTACTTTCGGTGCCCACCTCCTATGAAGTCAGGGGTCCCCGCGGCACAGAAGTCTACTGCCGATATCATAGAGACTATGGCCGCGACACTAAAGATTGCCGCCAACTAAAAAAATCTATTGAAGAGCTTGTCCAGCAAGGCCATCTAGACAAGTTTGTCCGTCGGGGAACCCTACTACCGCGGGTCCGTCAGCACTTCCCGCACAACATATTGTCTTAGACAATGCCCCAACAGAGAAGACAGTGGCCATGATCTCCTGGGGGGCAGGCAGCGGTTCTAAAAGACAGCGAGAGAGGATGAAAATTCTGTAATTACCTTCTCAAAAAAGACCTAGAGGGGGTAGTGAATAAAAACAATGATAGCGTCGTCGTTTCTATGACGATCGCCAAACATCCTGTAAAGCGGATTTTGGTTGATAGTGGAAGCTCAGTGAATGTTTTAAGTTATGACGCTTGTGTTAGAATGAATTACCTGCAAGTTCTCTTCTACCCATCACCACTCCGTTGATGGGCTTCACTGGGGATTCAGTCCGGGTCGAAGGAGAAATTACTCTCCCTGTCACAGCCGGAACCCCGCCACACCAGAGCACGGTTCTCATGAACTTCCTGGTGGTGCGGTCCCCTTGGCGTACAATGCTATTTTGGGAAGACCTGGCTTGAACTTGTTGGATGCTGTCATCTCCACCAAGAGGCTACTTATAAAGTTTCCCACAGCAAAGGAGTAGGAGAGATGAGGGGAGAGCAAAACCCAGTACCACTCTGCTACCACCTAGCCCCCAGTCTGCAAGAGACAGCATCGGCAACTGCACCTGAACTAACCAACCCCCGAGAGGTGGAGAAGAGAGGGGAGCCAGCCGAGCACCTTCTGACCTTCCACTTGGGAGAAGACCCCGCGAAGACCATCCAAGTCGGGGCATTGCTTCCGAAGGAGGCCCGCGATCAACTCCTTGCTTTCTTGCATGCCAACTCCGACGTCTTCGCATGGTCATCATCTGATATGCCAAGCATCCCTGAAGAGATAATCACACCAACTCAACCTCAAGCCAGAGTGTCGACCTGTCTGACAAAAGAAGAGAAGCTTCGCTCTAGACAGGTAGAAGGCTGTTGACGAGGAAATCCGTAAGTTGATAGCTGAAAGCCATATTCGGGAGGTTCACTACCCCGATTGGTTAGCTAATGTCGTGATGGTCCGCAAGGCCAACGGGAGTTGGAGGATGTGTGTAGACTTTACCAACCTCAACAAAGCATGCCCGAAGGACAGTTTCCTCTGCCTCGAATCGATCAACTAGTAGACGCTACGTCTGGCCATGAAACACTTAGTTTCATGGATGCCTTCACTGGGTACAACCAAATCAGGATGGAACCAACAGACGAGGAGGCTACCTCCTTCATAATCGAGAAGGGAATCTACTGCTACAAGGTGATGCTGTTCGGACTGAAGAACGCCGGAGCCACCTACCAGAGGCTAATGAACAAAGTCTTCGAGAACCAGATCGGATGCAACATGATGGTATACGTGGATGACATGCTGACAAAGAGCGTCCACGCCACCAGCCATATCGCCAACCTGACGAAGACTTTCGATAACCTCTGCCGGTACAGGATGAGGCTGAACCCCCGTAAGTGTGCCTTTGGGGTGACGGCCGGCAAATTTTTGGGTTTCATGGTGACCCAACGAGGAATCGAGGTGAATCCCGATAAAGTCCGAGCCATCTTGGATATGAGATCTCCCTCCAATAAGAAGGTAGTGCAGCGTTTGGCTGGAAGGGTAGCGGCCCTGAGCCATTTCATGTCCAAGTCTGCGGAGAGGTGTTTGCCTTTCTTCAAGGCACTGCACAGAGTCAATGGTTTCGAATGGACCAGGGAATGCCAGGAGGCTTTCGAAGGACTAAAAGAATTCCTATCCACTGCACCACTGCTGTCCAAGCCAAGGAGTGGGAGGAACTCTTCTTGTACCTCGCAGCTTCCCTCGAAGCTGTTAGTTCCGTGCTGGCGCGCATGGACGCCGATGGGACACAAAAGCCAATGTACTACACCAGCAAGGTGTTGCATGATGCGGAGACAAGATACTCGAAGTTAAGAAGGTTATCTTTGCACTGATCGTCTCCACCCAGCGCCTCAGGCCCTATTTCCAAGCTCACCCGATTGTGGTGGTCACCGACCAGCCGCTCAAGCCGGTCCTATTCTGTCCTGATACTTCTGGCCGGCTGGCAAAGTGGACGATCAAGTTGGGAGAATTCGACCTGTCGTTCCGACCCAGGACAACTATGAAGTCCCAATTCTTAGTGGACTTCTTGGTCGAAGGCACCTGGGCAGAAGAGCAAAGAGAAGAATCCCATGTGAACCCTTCGGGTGATGAAATCGAGGAAGGGGGGAATGACCGGCTCCTTCACGTAGATGGGGCATCAAACTCCTAGGGAAGTGGAGCGGGCCTCATTCTAGCCAGTCCAGACGGAGTGGTGACCGAATATGCCCTTCGCTTCCTTTTCCTAGCTACCAACAACCAAGCTGAGTACGAAGCTCTATTATCCAGGATACAGCTAGCTCGCAAGCTTGGGGTAAAACGCCTCAAAGTTTTCACCACCTCTCAGCTAGTCTGCAGCCAGATAAAGGGAGAATACGAGGCGTGAGATCCCATCATGTCACGTTACCTGAGTATGGTACAGTCGCAGGTCTCTCCCCTATCCGTTTCAGCATCAGTTACATTCCCCGGAGGAAGAACGCTAGAGCTGATGCACTGTCTCGACTAGCCACGTCGGCTGACGGAACCTTGGGAAGAACCTATGTGGAGCGCTGGAGGCTCCAAGCATTGACACAATAAAAGAGTCCATGCTAGTCTGCCAGGAGCCTTCTTGGATGGATGCTTATACTAAATACTTCGCTACTGGAGCCCTCCCAACCGACCCCACCGAAGCCAAGATCTTCAAACGACGAATACACAAGTTCCTGATGTTCGACGGGCAGTTGTATCGAAGGTCCTTCTCTCATCTCCTCTTGAGATGTGTTGGCCCCACAGATGCCGACTACATCCTCCGAGAGATCAATGAAGGTATCTACGGAAGCCACTTGGGGGGCAGAGCACTGGCATATAAAGCCCAACGCCAAGGCTATTACTGGCCCACCATGTGGGAGGACGCAGCCGAGCTGGTCCGGAAAATATGATAGTTGCCAGCGGCATGCCAACATCCAACGACTACCAACTTCTCGGCTGAGCCTCTATCAGCTCCTTGGCCGTTTGCCCAATAGGAGATGGACATCTTGGGGCCATTCCCCCCAGCTTCTGACCAACAGAGGTTCTTGCTTGTCGCCATCGATCATTTTACTAAGTGGATGGAAGCTGAAGAGCTGGCCAAGATTACTAAGGCTAAGGTGAGAAACTTCTTTTGAAAGTTTATTATCTGCCGATTTGGACTACCCCATACGCTTTTTACCGACAACGGGCGCCAGTTTGACAATGGCCCATTCAAGGACTTTTGTGCTGAGCTAGGGATACACCAAAGATTCACTTCTGTCGATCACCCGCAAACTAACGGGGCCACCGAGGTCATGAATCGTACAATCTTACAAGGACTCAGGACACGCCTGGACAACTTCAAGGGGAGATGGGTAGAAGAGCTCCCGAACGTGCTGTGGGATTATCACACGATGCCCCGGGCTCCCACTGAAGAGACCCCATTCAGCCTTGTCTTCGGAACAAAAGCTGTCGTCCCAGTGGAGATCGGCGTCCCCAGTCCCCGGACACAGTCATACAATGAAGATGACAATCCCAGTCAACTAAGGGCTAACCTTGACCTCGTTGAAGAACTTCGCGATTAAGCACGAATCAGAATGGCCTCTTACCGACAAATGATTACAAAGTACTACAATGCCCGAGTCCATCCCAGGACGTTCCTCCCGGGAGACTTGGTCCTCAGGCAAGCTGCAGTCTCCAAACCTACGGAGGGAGGCAAGCTATCTCCCAATTGGGAAGGGCCCTACCGAGTCACCCAGGCGCTTCATCACGGAGCTTACCGGATCGAAGAACTGGACGGAAACCTCTCCCTCATACCTGAAATGCGGATAACCTCCGGCGGTATTATCAGTAATCCATTGCCATATTTGTTTTGAACATTACCCTATAATTATCATTCATCCTTTTGCACTAACGGAAGTGTTTAAGCATTCTGGCTCCTCACCTGAGCCCAGCTCCGTGCCGGCACTCCAAGCCTGGCTCTGCGTCAGCAACAAACCCGAGTCTCCCCTCGGCAATCAAGCCCGGCTCCATGCCGGCACTCCAAGCCCGGCTCCACGCTGACACTCCAAGCCTGGCTCTGCATCAGCAACAAGCCCGAGTCTCCCCTCGGCAATCAAGCCCGGCTCCACGCCGGCACTCCAAGCCCGACTCCACGCCGACACTCCAAGCCTGGCTCTGCGTCAGCAATAAGCCTGAGTCTCCCCTCGGCAACTAAGCTCGGCTCCACGCCGGCACTCCAGGCCTGGCTCCGCGTCAGCAACAAGCCCGAGTCTCCCTTGGCAATTAAGCCCGAGTCTCCCCTCGGCAATTAAGCCTGGCTCCATGCCGGTACTCCAAGCATGGCTCCGCGTCAGCAACAAGCCCGAGTCTCCCCTCGGTAATCAAGCCCGGCTCCACGCCGGCACTCCAAGCCTGGCTCTGCGTCAGCAATAAGCCCGAGTCTCCCCTCGGCAACTAAGCCCGGCTCCATGCCGGCACTCCAAGCTTGGCTCCGCATCAGCAACAAGCCCAAGTCTCCCCTCGGCAATCAAGCCCGGCTCCACACCAGCACTCCAAGCCTGGCTCCGCGTCAGCAACAAGCCCGAGTCTCCCCTAGGCAATTAAGCCCGAGTCTCCCCTCGGCAATTAAGCCCGACTCTGCATTGGCACTTCAAGCCTGGCTTCGCGTCAGCAACAAGCCCGAGTTTCCCCTCGGCAATTAAGCCCGAATCCGTATCGGCACTCCAAGCCTGGAGCAGCATGGACAACACTACTGGCTTCGGCCTCGCCACTGCTTCCGGCTTCGGCCTCGCCACGGCTGTCGGCTTCGGCATCGCCACGGCTTCCGACTTTGGCCTCGCCACGGCTTCCGGCTTTGGCCTTGCCACGGCTTCCGGCTTCGGCCTCACCACGGCTGTCGACTTCGGCATCGCCACAGCTTCCGGCTCCAACCTCGCCATGGCTTCCGGCTCAGGCCTCGCCACGGCTTCCGGCTTTGGCCTTACCACGGCTGTCGGCTCCGGCATCGCCACGGCTTCCAGCTCCAGCCTCGCCATGGATGTTGGCTTCGGCCTCACCACGGCTTCCGACTTCGGCCTCACCACGGCTGTTGGCTTCGACATCGCCACGGCTTCCGGCTCCGGCCTCGCCACGGCTTCCGGCTTCGGCCTCGCCACGGTTGTCGGCTTCGGCATTGCCATGGCTTCCGGCTATGGCCTTGCCATGGCTTCCGGCTTCGGCCTCGCCACTGCTTTCGGCTCCAGCCTTGCCATGGCCACCGGCCTGGGCCTCACTTTGCTCTTGGCTGTTGGCTTCGGTTTCAGCCTCGCCACAGCATTCGGCTTCGGCCTCACCATGGCTGTCGGCTTCAACTTTGCCGTGGCTACTGGCTTCAGCCTCGCCATGGCTACCGGCTTCAACCTTGCCCTGACCACACTCCTTGGTTTCAGCCTCGATCGACGGCCTCGATTTCACTTCTGGCCTCAATCCTTTGGCCTTGACTCCAACCCTACCTATTCGCGTTACCATACTTGCTGGAGTTAGCTAGCTACGAGCGAATCAAGGGAAGATTGAATTGAAATTCATTAATAGCAAAACAGTTTTACAAAATTGCCGGTCAAAGCCGGACTTGATACAACCAAAAAGAAAAACTAAGATTCGGCAGGATCTGGGCCATCATCCTCCTCGTCTGGCTGGAGATCCTCAATCCCTTCGAGGCTGTAAAGCTTTCGGATTTTTTCTTTGCAGTCCTGGAAGCCACCATCATATGCGAAGGCCATTGTCTTAGCCAATTCTTTGTTAAAGGCAACAGACTTCCTGAAATCTTCTACAGCCTCAACAGCCTTCCTCTCGGCCTCGGCAGCTCTCTTTTCGGCTTTGGTCAATGCCGCTTTTAGATTGGCAATTTTTGCGTATGACCGGTGGGTGATTTCCTCAGCGTTTTCAGCTCTTTCCTTGGCCACACCGATCTCGATGGTGGTAGAGTGTAGCCGACCCATCAACAGATACACTTCCGACTCCGCCGTCTTCAACTTTTCTTCTGACTCTTTTTGCTTTTCCTCGGCCGCTTGAGCATTATCCAACTCGTTGGCCGCTTGGCGCTGGGCCACCTCCAGCGCGTCTTCCGCTTTCTCAGCCCTAAGCCGGGTAGCCTCGGCTTTGGCTTCAGCCTTCTGCGTTTGGGCAGCCTCCGCCCGGACCTCCTCCAGAGCTGCCTCGGCCCTCGCCTTTACTTCTTGAATCTCTTCTAGCGACTAGTCGAGAGCGGCCTAACACTCGGACCAAAGGCCCCTCACGGTGGTCAAGGAGTTCAATGCCTACACAAATCTCACAGTTAGATGAAGGAACAGGGGTAATAGAGGTTGACAAAGGGACAATATTTACCCAAAGTTGGGCCATGGATGCCTCTCAAAAGAATACAGAGAACTTTTGATGTCGAAGGTACCTCTGCAACTCAGGCATAGAGGCTTCGATCAATGTCTGCTCGGCCCAGCGAGTATGACGAGACAAGATCGACTGGAAAGAAACGTCGATCTCTTCCTCCTCGGCTGACTCCGTAGCGACCGGCGCGGGCTCGGCTTCTGGCTGCACTCCCGACGCCTCGGATTGAGCAGGTTCAGCTCCTGCTCCCTCGCTAGAAGGGGCGAACTCTAGATCGTGTCCCGAAGTCGTGTCGGTTGGCTCCGCCTCGAGGGCCATTGGTGGTGATGACAGCGCCTCGGGGGCCATTGGTGGTGATGACGGTGCCTCGGCCCTTCGCTCCGAAGGGTTGTTCGTCAGATCGATGGGGGATGGAGCAGAAGGCGGGGAACGAGCCCGTCCTTCCTTGGCCTCATTCCTTGCTGAAACCTCTCTGGCTTCGGCTTCTTCGACAGCTTTGGTGGCAACCTCCCTCCTGGCGGGAGCCTCCTCTTCTCGGGCCTTTCTTTTCCTCGTGGTGGCCCTCCTTATATCACGGAGCGATGGTGCCATACCTGCGAGCCAATGAATTTTGGTCAAAAGGGGAAGAAAAGAAAAAATCAAGAGAAAAGGCTGCACTGCTCACCATCACCGGAAATAATACCCGCTAGTCAAAGATTCTCCTCGGCTAGCAGCCGATTGCAGTGAGGGACGTCGGCAGTAATCAACTGCCCGAACGCCTCCTGATCCCTTGGAAGAATTCTGGGGTCTTTGTTGGCTTCGGTGTCAGGTATTCCCCACTCAGTCTTCACTCTGTCGATTTGGGAAAAGAATAACCTATTTTTTCATACCTTAACCGAAGTGGGAAGATGCAGCCTAAGAATTCTAGTGGGCCTGGGGGTAAAGGACTACTAGCCTGATTGTTTCCTAAGGGTATAGAAGTTACAAAAGAGAGAAATCCTGGCCTCTATCCCATGTATGTGGCATAGCACTAGGAAACCTACAAGGGTCCGAATGGAATTTGGGACCAACTGAGCTAAAGTTAAGGAATACCTATCTAAGATGTTTAATATGAAAGGATGAAGGGGAATGCGAAGGCCAGCCTTAAAGTAGTATTTGTAGAGGGCAACCCTCCCTGGATTGGAAGAAGTTATCCTATCCTCAGGAAGAGGACTATATAGGCGGAGATTGGTAGGGATTTGATAACGAGCCCGAAGATTGATTATCTCCTGGGCCATCATCACAGAGACAATCCTCTCGGGGGATTCCCCCGCACGAGAGGGGCCGGTGACGGCCGAATGGCGCCGAGGGAGGATCCGTCCGGTGGCCGGGCGATTCTCGACGAGAGATCGTCCGACCACCTGTGGCTGCTCCACTGGGACATCCTCCACAGAGGTGGACCAGCCGGACGCCAGAGAAGAGGCAGACTATTGAGGAAGATCGGGGGAATAGCCTCTGGAGCTGGAAATAGAGCATGAAAGGGACAAATCAGTCATGATAGCAGAACTAACCTGGAGAACTTGAGCGTGAAGAATCGAAGGTGAAGGACTCGGGAAGATGGGAGATGAACAGGCTCGGGTAAAATCAGGGTAGGGACAAAAATGAAAGCAGCAAGAAAATCTATAGCCGGGAACACCACCCTTTATAGACTTGTCTTTTCAAAACTGTCCCGCCAATTTCGTTCCGGCTACGTGCTCGCTTCCCATTGGGGGTGGCTACGGCAACCACCCAGAGCGTTGAACTCGGAAGCCACTGCCAACGAAGAGACAGCGGTGACCTCACCGTAATGATGTGTTCGCCCAACACTTGAGGGAGATCCGCCTCGATCCCAACAATCAAGGTGGGCGAGATGATGGCATCGCAGCGTCCGATGCATGTTTAAGGGCAGGACCCTTGGCAGGTGGCGCCTGAAGATTAGCCACCGGGTGATAAAGTGCCCCCATTCAATGGTAAGTGTACGCTCACACCTCGGGGGCGGGGGGCACCTGATATGGCTAATCAACTGTCAGGCGAAACGATAACATCACGCGGTTTTTTAAGCAATTGCCACTAGCTTAAGGCTCAGTTGTAGCTCTGACCTCCAGCTTCGATCTCGGATTCGACTCGGCTTCCAGCTTCGGCCCTGGATTCGGCTTGGCCTCCAGCTTCAGCCCGGATTCGGCTTGGCCTCCAGCTTCAGCCTCGGATTCAACTTGGCCTCCAGCTTCAGCCATGGATTCGGCTTGGCCTCCAGCTTCAGCCGTGGGTTCGGCTTAGCCTCCAGCTTTGGCCCCGGATTCGGCTTGGCCACCAGCTTCAATCGTGGATTCGGCTTGGCCTCCAGCTTCAGCCATGGATTCGGCTCGGCCTCCAGCTTCGGCCTCGGATTCGACTCAGCCTCCAGCTTCGGCCTCGGATTCGACTCGGCCTCCAGTTTCGGCCTCGGCCGACGCGGCCACGATATTTCTAGCACCAAAACATTTATGGCCTCAAAGGCCACGCGCATCCGCTTTAAGCCATTTATCGCCTTATTCTCTCCCGTATTAAAGCACTTATGGCTGCCACGTTGGCCACAGCACTTCCTCTCGGCTCCAGATCGGCTCCTGGCCTCGACCTTTGGCTCCAGCATCGGCTTCTGGCCTCGGCACCGGCCCCGGCCCCGGCTCCAACATCAGCTTCTGGCCCCGCTATTGGCCCCAACTCCAATTTCGGCTTCGATTTCAGCCATCGACGCAGTTCAAATCATGAAGCCGAACTTCAATGCTGAACAGACTTAAAACTACGACGTGATCTACTCGCCTACCTTTTACCAAGATCATGGGCAGTTACAAGTGCTGCGCAGTTGCCGATATACACGGTATCCATTCAGCAACGGCTCACCTGCCCGCCGTTCTCGGAGCTCATTATAACAAAGCAGATTCAACGGGGTAAAGGTGACCCCCTGGCCAAGTATAAAAAGAGGACCCGAGCTCAACGCGGGGATCTTTCTCTTTTTGATCTCTTTCTCTAGCACCGCTCTACGACAAAACTACTGTTCTACGAGTTCACTAACTTGAGCATCGGAGGGTCCCCGCCGGAACCACCGGCCCGGAACTTCTTGCAGGTTCCCGAAGGAAGAAGGCAGTCTTTCCCTATCCTCGGAGGCCCACGAAGATCTCAACACGCCCGGCGCTCATCACCAGTGACTTGGCAGCAACATCATTCATGTTAACCATTAAGAATCCATAATTAATAAACGGAAGCGTACCTGAATCCATATTACTTAATTGCTCTTCAGAGCCCTGCGGTTGGCCTTCCAGATCAACACGTACTCCAGAGAGCCCTTTAGAATTTTCTTTAGACTATTCTTTCTGATGATGGGATTCAGAGAAGAAGGTCGTGTATGTGATCCAGTGACCATAACTGCTATATATAGATAATTTCAACATTATGTTTTGATATTTCTATTTTAGTCCATCATAAAAATAGAAATAACTCCTTAGGTCTCTACATATTAAAGGATCATACCTAATCAAATACATTAAAGCTTAAATTACTTACTTTTAATTAAATTTAATCTTATTTAATAATTCATAACATATAATTATTTCACATGTAAGTTTAATATTAGATTAAAAATCCAACGGCAATGCCATTCATCGTAACATTAGCTTTAAATATAATTGCAAGGTCAGCGTGCTCTATATTCATCATATATAAAAAGGCAATGATTTGTCGAATGACAAGGACGCTTTGTCTGTTATGGCCACCGAAAGTCGCATGCGCATGGAAAATAGACGAGCGTGTTGGACTTTTGGATAAACCAACCATAGATCTCCCGAATTCACGCATGTAGTGTTTTAACAAACTGAACCATTCGCAAGTACTAATCATGATTGAGTAAGGAAATTGTTAATTATCATGAGCAGGTGCCATGTCACACTAACATTTTGTTTATGGATTTGACTTTGATGTTTTTTTTTTCTTGAAAATTAAAAATGGCTTCATTCCACCATATTCAAAGCCACAAGCAAAGACATTTAATATTTATAAATTATAATATCACCATGTAGCCAGAGGCATGGTAACAACGTATTAGCACAGAATGGGAGGATTAACGACGAGAGAACTCCAATGGCAAAAGGGGTATCGGACCGTGTAGACTGTTCTGGTGGGTAAAACCTGTTGCCCGCTCGATTTAGGGAATGTTTAGGGAGTGTTTGGACTGAAGGGATAAAGGGAAGAGTAAGAAAATGAGAAGAAAATATCATAAATTAATTTATTTAAAAAATAAAAAAAATGAAAGTAACTTATTTCTTTTATTTCTCTTTCAACGAGATAAATTTATTAATTTTCAAATTGAAAAAGATAAAAATATTTCTTAATTTCTTACTCTTTCTTGTTCTATTCTCACGATTTATTTAATTTTAAAAAATATATATAATTATCACATAACTCTTTTTTTATATATATCTTAATAAATAATTAATATTTTTTTTCTTTCATTTTTTTTAAACAAAATAAAAAAAATAATCCTTTCTTCCTCTTTCTTTATCCTTTCAACTCTTTTCTTTCTTTTACTCTTCTCTTATTTTTTTTTTCTCCAAAGAAGCATTACCAATAACTCGTGCCCTATAAATCTAACCTCTAGATGTGTAGCACTATAAGGTGCCGATTTCATCGAGGCAACCAATTGTTCTCGTCACATCATTCTTGACATGTATTTTGGACTTACCCTACGTACCGTCGATTCATAATTTGGCCATCATAAAACAGCCATATATTTTCAAAACGAATCATAAAAGCACACAAGGCAATCTCAACTAAAAATATATATAATAAAAATAACTACATAAATTAAATCTTATATATCTCAAAATACTGTCTTAAAAATATCATACTAACGCATCGTAGAATATCTATATTAATATTAAATAATATAAAAAACTAAATACTAAATTTTACTCTTAATGTTGTGCTCAAGTTTGTATTCGAAGAGTAACACTATAAGAAAATACTGAAATAGCAACGCAAATTTAGCGATGCATTCTTGCGTCGCTAAATGCGACCAAATTGCGATGCCTCCGACAAAAAAATTGCAACTCAATTAGCAACGCATTAGCGACTCAATAAACCAGATAATCAAAAAAATTAATTTTTTAATTTAGCGATGTAAATAATGCATCGCAATATTTTTAAAATTAAATTTTATAAAATATAATTATGAAATAAAAATATTGCGACGCAACCAATGCGTCGCATGTTTTCAAAAAAATTAATTATGTTAAATAGCGGCGCAATAAACCAGAAAATAAAAAAAAATTTTAATTTAGTGATGCAAGTATTGCATCATAATTATTTTAAATTAAATTAATTTTTATAAAATATAATTATAAATAAAATATTACGATGCAATTCAGTGCGTCGCAATATTTTAAAAAATTAATTATGTTAAATAGCGATGCAATAACGATGCAATAAAATAAAAATTAATAAAAATAATTTTTTTATTTAGCGATGAAAGAATTGTGTCATAATATTTTTAAAAAATAAATTGTATAAAAAAAATTAAAAGTAATTATGAAATAAAAATATTGCGATGCATTTGATTGCATCACAATATTTAAAAAAATTAATTATGTTAAGTAGCGACGCAATAAATCAAAAAATTAAAAATTAAT
>UESW01004000.1:1999917-2043295 GCA_900491605.1 Calamus simplicifolius | reverse complement strand
TTGTTATCAATAAATATGAAATAAAAATATTGCGACGCAAATCATTGCATCGCAAAGTTTTAAAAAAATTTAAATTACGTTAAATAGTGAGCATTGCGATGCAATAAACAAATTTAAAAAAATATTTATTAACTTGCGTGCATCTATTGCGTCGCAAAGTTTTTTAAAAAATAAATGTTATACAAAATTTAAATATAAAATATTACGACGCAAACCATATGCATCGTAATTATTTTAGAAAAAATAATTGTATAAATAAATTATTAAATAAAAAAATTGCGATGCCATTAGCGATGCATTTTCCCTAAAAATAAAAAAAAATTTGCCGGTCATTGCCGCTAAATAGCAACTCATTAGCGTGCAATTATTTGCATCGCTAAGTTTCCCAGAAAATAATAAAAAAAGATAAATTAGTGACGATTAGCGACGCATAATTGCGTCGCAATCATAATAATTTTTTTAAAAAAAAATAGCGAGGGTTTAGGACGCAATTTTGCGTCGCTAACCCTAGTATCTAATCTGAGTCGCGCACGCCCGCCCCGGCCTCTTCTTCTTCCTCTTCTAACCCTAATCCACGCGTCCCCCTCCTCCGCCTCCCCCGCCCTCTCCCCGGCGTTAGGACCCCGCGGCGCAACCCCCCCCCCCCTCCCCACTCCCCTCCCCCACCCCCCTCGGCCCTCCGTTTCCGTGAGGCCACGGCCACGGCGGCGGCTGTGGCCGTCGTCTTGGCCACGGCGGCCGTGGCCGTAGACGACGGCCACGACGGTCGCCGTGGCCGGCGATGGCCTGGACATGGTGGCCAGGCCACCGTTTAAAAAACAAAAATTTTGGGTGGTGGGGTTTTTCCCCACCCCTCAGGCACCGGCCACGGCGGCGGTCGTCGCCAGAGACGATGGCCATGGCCGCTGGCATGGCCGGCGGTGGCCTGGCCATGGTGGCGTGGGGTTTTTCCCCCACCCCTGAGGCGCCGACCACGGCGGCGGCCGTGGCCGGCGGTGGCCTGTTAAAAAAAAATTATTGGGGTGGGGTTTTTTCCCAACCCCTGAGGCATCGGCCACGGCGGCGGCCGTGGCCGGCGGTGGCCTAGCCACGGTGGCTAGGCCACCGTTTAAAAAAAAAAATAAAATGGGGTGAATTTTTTCCCCCACCCCTGAGGCATCGGCCACGTTGGCGGGCGGTGGCTTGGCCACCGTTTAATTAAAATAGTAATTACATAATAATTGTTTTGCATTCATGTTTTAAACCATTAGATGTAGAATTTGAATTAAAATGTTTGCTTATGCATCAAGTTGGAAAAATTGATGTTATTAATTTAAACAATCCATTTTTTGATCACTTAATGCGGTTAAAAGTATCTAAATCTTATAATTTTTTATGTATAAATGTTTAGAAATAGTAACATCATATTCAATGATTTAGATTATTAATGATCATCATTATTCAATTAAAAAAATATTATTATGTTTATGTTTCATCTCCAATAACATGTTTTAGACTACTATTGTCACTCTTAGTTAAGGGTTAAAAAAGACCTAATTCTATTATTAGGGTTTCTTTAAAGCTATTTATGCAATAATATATGTGCATTTGTAGTTATTTACAATTGTTATGTCTTGATTTTTTACATTCTTCTTCAAATTGAATGATGCATTAAATATATAATGCTAGAATGAAAGTCTTGTTGTAGTTTTATTTAATTTTCAGCAACAATTTAGCAGGTTCAATGATTATATTTTAGACTTCAAAATTTATATTGGACATAATAATCTTAAGAAGTCAGTTATATATATAGAACACTATTCCTATATATGTATAATTGACAAGAATTTATGAATAACAAGCATAAGTTCGATTGTCTTCAGATTTTCATATTATTAATCACAGCACTATAACCTTTAGACCCGTTTGAGAATTTATAAGACTTAGTGTTGCAAATTCTCAAATTGTCCTGGTGGACAGTTTGAGAATATTTTTATGATATTTTAGTCTGCTATTAATCATCATTGGTTGAGATTGCAGTTTATATTTGCCATGCGTTCTCCTAGTGTGGCATATATGCCACACATTTAGGAGACATATGGGGAAATGCTGCTGAAATTTCAACATAAACCATCCATGATATTTAATGGCAGAATAACATATCACAAAAAATATTCTTGAATGGGATAGGGCCTCACCTTTTAGACATGGAGTGAAGGTGGAATTAATTTAGGACACTTGATTGCTTGTGAAGTCCGATGATTGAACAGACTGCATTGCGGTCTGGCCCGAACCCAATCCCTAGCATTATGCCTGGCATGAACCTGTGCCTCGGTCCTTGCTAGCACGTGGCAAGGATCGTAGCCGTGGCCCGGCCTTGCAGGGTAGGGACCTTAGTTGTGTAAAAGAAAATTGGTTTAGTTATAAATGATTTAAGTAGTTGTTATTTACCTTAGTTGAGTAAAAGAAATAATTTAGTTATATATGTACTAATGCTAATATAGTTTTATATTGTGGTTTCCTTTAATGGTATACCAAAATTATATAAGTCGGTCAAAAAATGAGCGGGGCTCACTCATGGATATGCAAGGATAAAAGATGGCTTGCTTAATCCAGATTTTCTGAATGGATTGGAAGAATTTATCGCATTTGCATGTAGCCAACCTGAATGGATGGATGGGCCTAGGATTAGGTGCCCATGCAACTTCCACAGGTGTCAGAATAAAGCCTACATAGATGTTGAAACTATTAAGGTGCATTTGTGTAAAAAGGGGTTTGTTCCTGATTACGATGTTTGGTACTGTCTTGGTGAACCGAAGGAAATTCTGATAGCTGTTACAAGCCAACAAGTGTCAATTCCCGAAGATGAACCATTTGTGAATTTAAACACATATGAAGAAATGGTGATGAATGCATCGGGTAATGAATTTAATCAGAATACATTTATGGAAGAACCAAATCCAGATGCACAACAATTTTATGATATGTTGCGTGCTGCAAATCAAGAATTGTATCCTGGTTGTGAGGGTCATTCCCAGTTGTCTAGGCTGCTCGGTTGTTGAATATTTAAGCAGAACATCGATTATCAGAAAAGGCGTTTAATTCTGTAGCTGGGTTAATCAAGGAAATTTTGCCAAATGATAATGTTGTAGCATACAGTTTTTACTGAACGAAGAAGTTGTTGCGTAGGCTTGGGCTCCCGGTTAATAAGATCGATTGTTGCTTGAACAATTGTATGATATATTGGGGTGAAGACTCAGAGCTGAGATGGGTAAGATTTGTGGGCAATCGAGGTATAAAACGGCAAAGGGGGAGCTAATACAAGTAGGAGGAAAAGTGTTCCTTACAAGAGGATGCATTACTTTCCTCTTACTCCATGCCTGCAGAGATTATATAGATCTGAGGCTACAGCTGCTGATATGAGATGGCATGCCGAACATGAATCCAAAGAGGATGAAATGCGGCATCCATCAGATTCAAAAGCTTGGAAGCATTTCAATGAAATCATCCTGATTTCGCTGAAGATATAAGGAATGTGAGATTAGGTCTTTGTACCGATGCTTCCAACCATTCGGTCAAGCGGGCAATAGTATTCATATTGGCCTGTGATACTGACTGTATATAACCTTCCTCCATGGAAGTGCATGAAAGATACTGCAATGTTTTTGACAGTTTTGGTTCCAGGACCATTAAATCCAAAGGAAAAGATTGATGTCTTCCTGCAACCATTGGTGGCCGAATTGAAATGTTGTGGGAAACAGGAGTCATAGCCTACGACATTTCTATGAAACAGAATTTCATCATGAGAGCTGCTTTGATGTGGACAATAAGTGACTTCCTGGCATATGCAATGTTGTCTGGTTGGAGCACTGCTGGACGTCTGGCATGCCCTCATTGCATGTATGATTCGGATGCATTTACATTGCAGAAGAGTGGTAAGTAGTCATGGTTTGATAATCATAGGAAGTTCTTTCCCCCAAATCATCCTTACAGGCGTAACTTGATCGCCTTCCGGAAGAACAAAGCAGTCACAAAATTCGCCAAACCGGTTAGGTCCGGCACGGATATATTTGATACTATAGAGCATTTGGGGTTGAGGTATGCTTGGGAACCAGATGCAGATAGAATAAATGGTCGTATATGTAAAGAACATAACTGGAAGAAGCGGAGTATTTTGGGATTTGCCTTATTGGAGCACAAATCTCATCTGGCACAATTTGGATGTTATGCATATCGAGAAAAATTTCTTTGATAACATATTTAACACGGTGCTAAACATCCCGGGAAAAACCAAAGACACTGCAAAGTCAAGAGAAGAACTTAATCAGTATTGCAGAAGAGGTGATTTGAGGCAGAGTACCGACGGGACCTATCCTAAAGCCTGTTACACTCTTGATAGAAATTCACGAGAAGATTTATGTAATTGGCTTAAAAGGTTAAATTTTCCAGATGGTTATGCCTCAAATATCGGTAGGTGTGTGGACATGCATAAGCTCAAGTTGTTCGGCATGAAGAGTCATGACTGCCATATTTTCATGCAACGGTTATTGCCTATAGCTTTTCGTGAGTTGCTTCTGCAACATGTCTGGAAGGCATTGGGAGCTCAGCTTGTTCTTCAAGGAGTTATCTGCCGCAGTCATTACTTCTGCATCCATGGCAAGGCTTGAGGAGAAAATTTCAATTATTTTATGCAAGCTGGAGCAAATATTTCCTATCAGTTTTTTTGACTCAATGGAGCATTTACTGGTTCACTTGCCATACGAAGCGAGCATAGCTGGTCCCGTCTAGTATCGCTGGATATATCCTTTCGAGAGGTAAATATATACATCATTAAGACATGTTGACATTTCAAATATTATTTCATTGCAAGAAAATTGGTTAATTTTTTGTCTCAACTTTACATATAGGTACCTTAAGAAGTTAAAAAATAATGTGCGTAATAAGGCAAGGTTGAAGGTTCTATATGCAATGCACACTTGGTCAAAGAAGTTTCAGCTTTTGCCTCACATTACTTTGAGGGTCACGTCCACACGAGGAACCGAAATCTTGGTCATAACGATGACGTATGTATGGACGAAGGAGAACCTAATGATGACAGAATATCAATTTTTAAAGGTATCGGCCATTCATTTGGGGGGCAAAAGTCAAGAAATCTTAGCGATATGGAGTATAATGCAGCACATTATTACATCCTAATGAACTGTAGAGAAGTTGATCAATATATTGAGTAAGTATATACTTCAATGCTTAATTGGAACTTTTAATTTAAATTACAATATACCATAATATTTAATTGCTAACATAAGTTTTAATCCTTATCATCCCATAAGGATGTATTGTGATAGACAACGATAGATGAATCCCGACATCAGTCAAGTTGCAATTGGGCAGAAGTTAGAAATGGAGTTCGCTTACTGGTTTTATGAATTTGTGAGTAGTATCACTCAATCAATTTCAATAATGGCTTTTATTTTTCGAATTGGTTGTGAATAGCTTATTAATTTATAGGTAAACGGTCCATGGTCCACAACCGACAATTTTCATTAAATGTATATCGCAATGGCCATTGAAGACCGTAACAACCTCTACTGGCTATTTTGTTAATGGGTACAAATTTTAGATTGAACGATTAGCAGCTTCAAGAAGCACGCAGAACTGGGGCGTGTGTGTTAAAGGAGAAAGTGTTGGAGCAAATATGCAGGATTATTACGGAAAGTTAGTAGAGGTGGTTGAAGTTGAATATCCCGATTGGCCTATGAAATGAACTGTATTGTTTCGTTGCGATTGGTTCGATCCGACAGTTCCTGTGGGCAAAAGGATTCATAACGACTACAATTTGGTTGAAGTGAACCATCGACGAAGATTGCAGAAATATGAACCATTCATCCTTGCATCCCAAGCTCAGCAAGTGTTTTACTGCGGATATCCAAGTTTGCGCAACGACAAGCGAGATTGGTGGGCTGTTTCTAAAATCGTCCCACGTTCAACAATCGTATTAGAGGAGAGTTCATCAAGTCAATCAGCTGAGTGCCCTGCATTTTAAGAGGATGAGATGGAATGCATGCAATTGAGGATGACACAAGGGCTTTTGAAACATCACTTAGAGATCCAAATGGTGATGTCCAAGAAATTGCTGATGCAAATGTTCGGTTTCCTTCCGATGATAATGAAACTGAATCGCAGTCCGATACGGCATCGGATGTTGAACCAACATTTCACGAAACAAATGACACCAATTAAACATAGAGGTTTTTTTTAAATTCAACTTTATTTTATAAGTGTTAAATTTTTACATAGTCAATCATTAATCGTAATTTAATTGCATGAATCTTTAGTATTTTCAGTATGACGGGCAGAGGTAGATCTACCGACGACATACAGAGTGAGCAGGGACGTAGCCCTGCTGCATCAGATCACATGAGCTTTGGAGATGAAGAGTTCGGATCTCCATACATCGCACAGCCTTCGATCTCTCCAGCAGTCGGCGGTGATCCTGCATTGGTATTACCATCCAGCTGATCAGCACATACCTTCGAGAGTTCTTCCACCATCGACCGCACCGTACTTCGACTGGATGCTCATGGGCAGTAAGTATATACTAATTAAAAATATATGTTTATGTTTTTAAGTCAATTACTTATAAACATGCATTTTTTTAACAGATTTTTTGAGCAGCATCATGTATCGAGCCACATCAGCTTCGTATTTCAGAGGCGTGCAGATCCCAGTGGCTACGATTGGCGCCACGTATCTGTAGCCAGAGGGAGTTTTATTTTTCTGAGTTTTAGGTAAACTTATTAAATATAATTTATCACTGATATAAAATTTCTTAATCTTAATAAATTCTAAACTAACTGTTTATTTTAATACAGAAAAAGTTTACGTGAGACCCTGCCAGCCATGATGCCATTAGGGCAGCATGGAAGGCTCTTACGGGACGCCGATACTCCGACATGCTTCATCGTTGGAGGTCATAGGGTCACCATCCTACGCATGTGTCAGAGGGTATTTGGCACGAGTGGTAGCATGCCTGGCAGTCCGATGGCTGGCGTAGGAGGTCCGCATCAGCCAGCACGAACCGTCGATCCGAGAGGGGCGGTCCTGGCATGGGTCTCTCCCGCCACACTTTGAGCTCCATTTCGATTCAGGAGCACAGACGCCGTATGATAAGAAAACATAAATAATTTAATTACTAATTTAGTTATTTATAAATATTTGCATTAATATTAATTTTTTTATTGTTATAGTCTGAGCAGGAGGGCGGAGATCCTGGTGAGTTTCGTCTATTCAGGGCGACACACACCAGGAGGGACGGTTCCTAGGTCGATATGCGATCACGGGAGGTTGCGGTAAGAAATTAGCTTTATGTAGTATCTGTTTAATTTCTAAAATTTTATTTAGAGAAATTTATTGATTCATTTATTATTGATTTTATAATTCAAAGACACGAGTCAAGGAGCTTCGCTCCCAGGCATCGCAGGTCGACTCCACTGATGGGGAGACGCCCATCGAACTCTCAGCAAAGGAGAGTCGACGTGTGTTTTTGGAGGCTGTTGGTGCCCAGCCGCGAGACCACAGGGTCTGTGCTCTGGGCACTAGAGCTTCTGCATATTTTCCCCATTAGGCCTCCAGCTCGCAATATTCTGGTGATATTCCTGCCGAGCGTTTAGACGACATTCGGAGATCTATTACGGAGGAGGTTCGGCAGGACGTTCGTCAAGAGGTTCGGCAGGAGGTTCGGCAGGAGTTCGAGCACAAGTTCGAGCAGCGTATGCGAGGCCATCAGCAGGAGCTTGCAGACGTGCAAGATCAGATGCATCAGTTGCAGGATATGGTTAGCCGCATGTCGCAGGGTTTCCAGCCTCCACGTGATCGCACGGATTCTTGATGTATTTTTTTTTACTTTTTATATTTTGTACATAAAAACTTCAAAATTTTAATATATTAATTATTTTTGGAAATTGAATGATTATTGTTTGGATCAATATGAGTGAAGAATGTTTCAATCAGTATTTAAATGTAACGAAATTGTATTAACCATTTTAATTTTTAATATTTATTTTTTTAAAAAAAAATTAATTAGCGATGCATTAGCGACTGAAATTGCATCGCTAATATTTTTAAAATATTATTATTAAATATTGCAATGCAATGACATGGCGTCGCAATATTTTTAAAAAAATTTAATTAGCGACGCATTAGCGACTGAAATTGCATCGCTAATATATCTAAAATATATTATTATTAAATATTGCGATGCAACTAAATGCGTTGCAATATTTAATAATAATAATTTAGAAATATTAGCGACACAATTTAAGTCGCTAATGCATCGCTAATTAAATTTTTTTTAAAAATAAATTAATTAATTAGCGACTCAATTGCGATGAGGTTTTTCATCGTAAATATTTTAAAAAATTATTTTTAAAATTAGTGACATCGCAATATTGCGACGCATTTAATTGCATCGCAATATATTACGACACATTTATTGCGTCGCAGAGAGTTGCTGTTAAGCAACGCAATTGCGACAATTTGAGATTGCAACGACCATCGTAGCGACGCCGCAATTGCGTCGCTAATGCGTCGCTATAGGGTGTTTAGCGACGCATTTGGGCGTCGCTATATTTAAATTTTCTTGTAGTGATATTTTTATCAATTTATCAAGAGTAATAAATAATTAATATTAAGTATAATTATAGCAATCATGATCAATATATAGCTATGCAACCGTCCAAGTAGGCTTTGCCAAGTTGTGAAGCATCCCAAGGTCCTATTTAATTAACTTGACCTCCACTCATGTGTAGATCTGGCTTCGCTCGAAATGTGATAGCCAGATGAGGCACTATCATCTTAAATTGGAATAGATGATGCTCTTGTTATTACTCAATAAAATTATCCCCATCCCCATACTAACTTTATTCAGGGCAGATTCGGTGGAGATTGAGAAAAATAGGAAAAATTGCCATCCCTATTTACTAGCACTCCACCATCCAAATGGGCTTTGCTAGATCATGAAGCATCTCAAGATCAAGCCTATTTAATTAACTTGACCTACACTTGCGTATAGGTGTGGCTTCGCTCCAAACATGACAGCCACATGTGGCCTACCTTCTTAAATATGAACAGGTGAGGCTATTGTTATTTCTTAATAAAAATTTTTCATCCTTCTCTCCACCTTATTCGAGGTAGATTCTGTGAAGATTGAAAAAAATTACCATCCCTAATCACCAATGCTCCCCGATCCAAGTGGGCTTTGCTAAGTTGTGAAACATCCCAAGGTCAAGACTATTTAATTAACTTGACCTACACTTGCATGTAGGTGTGGCTTCACCCAAAATGTGATAGCTACATGAGGCACCACCATCTTAAATTTGAATAGATGAGGCTGTTGTTATTTCATTTCGTTTTTTTTTTTTCATCCTCAACTCATTTAGGGTAGATCTCATGAAGACCGGGAAAAAAAAAGGAAAATTGCCATCTCTAGTCACTAGCGCCCCATCTTCCAAGTAGACTTTGCTGGGTCATATTAAGTGTCCCAAGATCAAGCCTATTTAATTAACTTGACCTACACTTGCTTGTAGGCCTGGCTTCGCTCAAAACATGACAACTACATGGGGCACTACTATCTTAAATTTGAATAGATGAAGCTATTGTTATTTCTCAGTAAATTTTTTTCTAGAAGATTAGAGAGTCAACTATGCAATCACAAGTAAAAGTCTAAAGACATAAAAAAGGGCAATGAAAATTATAAAATTGGTCATTAACATAAAGAAAATTATAAAATCACTTAAAAATGTGGATCCTTGAACAAACACTAACCTCTTTAGTGAAGAAATTAGATCTAATTCCATATACCTCTACTATTACCTCTAGTAACGCAAGAAACGAGTACGGATCATTGAAGAAAAGTAGAAAAGGTAAGAGGCAAACGAACTAACCCTTGGCAAGGTGGAATACCTCTTGCAATCGAAATCGTAGCAGGCAACAAAGGAGACGATGATGGATTCACCATAGTTCGAAGAGAGAGGAGTTATGGTAGGCTGTAGAGGCCCGATTCACCTTTGTGGAAAGCGATGGAGGCTTACTAGTTGTGGATCGAAAGTCTAGAGAAGAGAGATGCCGAAGGGTTTCCCATAGAGATGTATGGTGAGTGACAAAGGCTTGGCAGTGGTGGATCGAATGTCCAAAGAAGAGAGATGCTGAAGGGTTTCCCATAGAGATGTATGGTGAGTGACGAGGTTTGACTCCTTTGGCAGTGAACCGGCATATGGTTTTCATCTCTTGGAAGCCCTCTCTCCAGGGTTTGTTAAAATCAACTTCGATGGGAGTATCCGAGGACGATCAGCAGGGTCATCTTTCATTATCCGTAGGTCCAATGGAGCTCTGTTGGCAATGGGCGGCTTTAGTATCCTTGACTCCTCAGTCCTATGACTGAGCTTTATGCTGCTTGAGCTAGTATTTCCTATGCTACTCAGATTATTTATGCTCATAGGCTTCTCATCGAGGGAGATTCTATGACTGTCATCTGATGGCTGTGGAAGAAAAACTGCTCTCAAATTTTTAGCAATCCACTGCTCCACGATATCTAGTCTATCCTTTGGGGGGTCCATAGCGCCCAGATCCACCATATCTACCATGAAGCTAATTTTGCGGCCGATTGGGTGGCGACCTCTGTGGCTCATCATGCTGGATTTTGGAGTTGGAGTCAGGGCGATCCCTGTCCCCTTGTTCTTAGTCAAATCTTGTATTCTGATCTATCTGGGTTGACTTGCACTAGATTAGTGTGATCATCCGTCTGTACCAAAAAAAAGAAAAAAAAAGAAATGGGACAAGGATAAAGAGAGCTTTATGTGGTGGGGTAATTTAGTAAATTCACTTTCAATACCATCCCATTAGTTTCATAGGGGGGAGCTAGTTTTTCGATCACATTGGTGTTGGTATCCCATACTGGTGAATATGGTGGACCTACAAGATTGAATCCAATCTTTGGTCTTCCAAACATAGGACTAGATTCCCAATTCAATCCGATCCTAACTATACCACCATACCAAACATACCCTAAATGGACCAACATGTGTATATCCATTTATTAAATGGGTCGAATTCAACTTTAGACTTGTGATTCAGTGAACCGATTTGAACTTGTTTAATAATTAGATTGAATCTTGACCTGACTTATTTAATCTATTTAATACTTGTTTAACTTGTTTTAAAACCCACGTAGCCTATCAAACTCAACCTACTTAACCTATTTTAAATACAATTAATTTGTTAAAAACTCACTTAACCTATTTGATCTGACTTGACCATTTAATATATGAACAATGTGGGTTGGTCAAGTTATTTATATATAGGTTGGACTCAAATCATAATTTTTTAATCTATTGATTAAATAGGTTGGATTCAAGTTGATAAAATTTAGCCCTATCTACAGCTTAGTTGACTTAATTGTTTGCAATCCTAAAGATGAGCATGGATAGTGCATGCTCATCCTATTATTGCCATCTATATTATCGGGATGGGACCACCTCAAGCCATGCTGCCATTATGGGACCTATATAAGAATGACATACCATGTTTTATGAAAAGACTTTGTACACTACCTCTGATGCATCAAATCCTAGGTGGGCTATACTGTCCATTTTTATTGGTCCATGTGCATTCTACATGGCTTGATGCGATGGAACGAAATGGGATAGCAGGGATATGATCTTAAGTTTTGAGTGTGACATGCATTAATATATGTTCAACTTTTTTAAAAAAATTTGTACCCACATTTTTTGAATGGATGTTGTAGGTTTCCAACTAGGATGTCATAACTTTACAATTGGAGTATCGTAACTTTACAAGGTGTCGTAATATTTTTTTGGCCTATATCAGAGATCTTCCAATGATATCATAATTTTATAATTACAATATTGTATTTTATAACAAGGGTGTCATAATTTTTTTTAGCCGCGATGTCGTAAAGGTTTGCCTTAATGCGTTTGCTGAATACGTGTTGTAATTTTACAAATGAGGTGTCGTAACATTTTTTTGGCCTATATCAGAGATCTTCTAGGGATGTCGTAATTTTATAACTATGATATTATAATTTTATAACTAGGGTGTCATGATTCTTTTTGGTTTATATCAATAATCTTTCTGGGATGTTGTGATGCTTTGCCTTAATGTGGACATGGACTCCTCTCATCCATCATTCGAGTGCCATTCCCTTGAAATCGAGGCCATTTCTTCTTTCTTTCATACGAAAATAAACTATGACACTTCTATATTCCAATAGTTCTCTCCTTATCTCTCTGGAAGCTGAGTCGGTTTCATAGGAGAATCTCCAATATAGTTGCAGCCTTCGACTCCTTCCTCTTAAAGTTTCGATCTTTAAGGCCTCATCTCGCTCGCGGTTCCCGTGAACTCCTCTCCTGTACAGTGGCTATAGAGGATTCTATATCTAGCTTAAAAAAAAGAGTCGATACTGAATCTCGCAAATCATTTCCGTCTTTCTTCGGTAAGGCCATCACCTCATTGTTGGATCCTAGGATCTCCGCCGTCCTAATCCCCCAAATCCTTCGCTCCTTTGGCTTCGATGATGAAATTCTTCTAAAAATCAGGTATATATATAATAAATGGGGGCAGGATAGTGGTGGCGATCGAGTGCGTGGTGGGAAGCTTGAAGGTGGAGTAGTCGGACGGGGACGTGCTGCAGACAGGGGACATGGTGGAGGACATCGCGATCAAGGGGTCACCAAAGGTGCAAGCACCTTTCAAGGGCGGAAAGAGTGGAGTCCAGAAGCTCCTTCATGCCATGTCTAATTTTACAACATCCTAGAATATTATTGATATAGGCCAAAAAAAATTTACGATACCCAGTTGTAAAATTACGACACCTATTTGGAAACTTACGATACACATTCAGAAAATATTAAAGCAAAGCATTACAATATCTCATAAAAATTATGACACCCTAGTTGTAAAATTATGATGCCGTAGTTATAAAATTATGATATCCCTGAAAGATCTCTGATATAGACCAAAAAAGTATTACGACACCCTAGTTGTAAAATTATGATAACGTAGTTATAAAATTATGACACCCATTCAGAAAATGTTAAGGCAAAGCTTTACAATATCGCGGCAAAAAAAAAATACAACACCCTAGTTGTAAAATTACAACACCGTAGTTATAAAATTATGACATCCTTGAAAGATCTCTGATATAGGCTGAAAAAATGTTATGACACCTCAGTTATAAAATTACTAGTTATAAAATTATAACACCTATTCAAAAATCGTTTAAAGCAAAGCTTTACGACATCGTGATCGAAAAAAATAACGATATCCTACTTGTAAAATTACGATATCGTAGTTATAAAATTCGACCCCTAATCTCAATCTCCTCCACCACGTTCCCCATCTGCGGTACATCCCCGCCCCACTCCTCTACCTTCAAGCTTCCCGCCATGCACTCGATTGCCACCATTGCCTTGCCTCCATCCAGTATATATATATGTACCTAATTTTTAGAATAATTTTTTCATCGGAGCTAAAGGAGCAAAGGATTTAGGGGATTAGGACAGTGGAGATCCTAGGATCCAGCGATGAGGTGATGGCCTTACTAGAGAAAGATGAAAATGATTTGCGAGATTCAATATCGACTCTTTTTTTTAAGCTAGATATAGAATCCTCCGTAGCCATCGTGCAAGAGAGGAGTTCACGGGAACCGTGGGTGAGACAGGCCTCAAGGATCGAAACTTTGAGAGGAAGGAGTCGAAGGCTGCAACTATACTGGAGATTCTCCTATGAGACGGACCCAGCTTCCAGAGAAACGAGGAAGGAAACTATTGGAATATAGAAGCGTTAGAGTTTCTTTTTGTATGAGAGAAAGAGGAAATGGCCTCGATTTCAAGGGAGTGGAACTCAAATGACGGAGGAGAGGAGTCCATGTCTATGTTAAGGCAAAGCATCATAACATCCCAGAAAGATTACCTATATAAATAAAAAAAAATTATGATACCTTAGTTGTAAAATTATGACACCGTAGTTATAAAATCATGATGTCGTAGTTATAAAATTATGACATCCCTAGAAGATCTCTGATATAGGCCCAAAAAAATAATATGATATATACTCCAGTTATAAAATTACGATACCGTAGTTATAAAATTATGATACCCATTCAACAAGCGTTTAGGCAAAGCTTTACGACATTACGGCCGAAAAAAATTATGATACCCTGGTTATAAAGTTAGGACACCATAGTTATAAATTATGACATTGCTGGGAGATCTCTGATATAGGCTAAAATAATATTACGATACTACTCCAGTTATAAAGTTATGATATTCTAGTTGAAAACCTACGACATCGATTCAGAAAACTTAGGCACAAATTTAAAACAAAAATGAATAGGTATTAATGTACGTCACCTTAAAACTTAAAATCATATCCCTCCTATCCTATTTCGTCCCAACGCGTCAAGCCATATAGGATGTATATGGACTAATAAAAATGGGCAGTGTTCAGAGTCTTTTCCATGTTTTATAATGTAACCGCTAAAACGCTAGGCCTTTTGAGGTGAATTGGCCCAGAAGTGGCAATTGAGTTATTTCATTTTGGATTTAGGTCATTTAGAATTTGAATACTGATGCTAAACGGGTAATTCTATTTGGCCCGCAATTTTTCCTCAGTAGCCCCCCTATCCCTCCCCACTAAAAAAAATGACATTTTGTCCCTAAATAATTTGGACCAAAATATCCCTCCTGCTTGCTCAGTAGCCCCCCTTCCCCCCTCCCTGTCCCTCCCCCTCCTCCCTCACTTCGGATCAAAACACCATCGGATCTGATCATATGAAGCTTGGTTGAAGAGATTTCAACCTACAATCAAGCAATGGACAAGCAATTAGAAGGTTCTACGGTCGCAAAGGTTGGTTTATATCCCCGTTGTCAAAATTTTTTTTTCCGTTCCTGAGTTGTTCGATCCACCAGGCCGAATAGAGAGCGAGGGAGGGAGGCGAAGAGATTTCGTGAGGGAGGGGGGTGAAGGGGGGAAGGGTAGTTTAGGTATTTTTTTAAATTTAGGGGGGCTATTGAGTAAAAAAAAGATAAATGGGGGCTACTGAGTAAAAATTGCGGGCCAAATAGAATTTTTCATGCTAAACCTTAACTCTAAATTATTGAGCCCATGGGTTATTTGGGATTGGTTTAGTTTTTTTTTTTAAGAATTCAATATACTCTTCCTTTTTTTAAGGTTATTTATCAAAGAATAATTCAATCCTGTTATCAAAAAAAAAAAGATTAATTCAATCCCTTTTTTTTAACCCATTTGTTACTCTAAATGCTAAAGCAATCAAATATAAAATTATAATATGGTTAGACATTAATTAAAATAATATTTAAACTTATAAAATATTAGGATAACATAACTAAATAATAGTTCATAGAAAGGTGCTTTTAAAATTAAACAAACACCAATATCAAATTGTTAATAAGATTATAAAATAAGTAAATATTAAAATATATTTAATCCTATAAATAAAAAAACTAAACTTATACCTAATTTTATTTTTCTTTCCTCTCCTACTCAATGATGTTTGAACCTATTAATGTTATCTTTCAACAATACTTAACTTAAAAAATACATCTTTATTATTTGTTGAGTTTCCTTGGAATCAACTACATTGTGTATCAAAAATATAAAATATTAAAATATAATTATATAAATAATTTAACTAATAATTCATAAAATTATAATGCCATCTAGATAAAATTTAAAAATTTTTAAAAATAAAATTAAAAATACACTTTACGTTGGTATCAAAATAAGTAAATGCGAATGGTAATTAAAGCTTATGTATTTTCTAACAAACACCATTTTTCAGGTGACTCGACCTAATCTAATTTGAAAATTTTGGATTACTTTGGATTCGATTAATGCTCCATTCAGGTTAAAAACATAATTAATACTATTTTCTTGACGAGTTACAAACCGTGGCTGCGTCCTGTCGTCTCTAATTGGGCTCATCTAACCCCCCTCCGCGACCCAACTCGCCGTCCCTCTCGGATGAAAGAGGAGGGCGGCGAAATCAGCGAGGGAGACGCTGTCCGATTCCATGAGCGCGGTGAAGAAGGCGGCACAAGCGATCGATCGGAATGGGATGATGGCGCGGCTCCTCGTCTCCAACGAGGCCCTCGGACCCAAGCTCGGCCAGGTAACCAACCGCGTTTCTCGATCGATCGATCGGCCTCATTTCTTTCTTTTTTTTTTTCTCTTTCGAGATACCATTCGTGGTTTCTGCTTTTGATTCGAAATGAGATGGAATGGAGGTCAAGAAATTAAATTTTGAGGCCTGGCTACTGGCATTTTGTTTAGATAGATAGGGAAAGGCCTGGGCTCAAGTGATCCCGAGCTTTCTTCTTTTTTTTTCCTCCAAATCTCGTCATGTCTTATATGAAGATGTTTTTGAAGAGATTCTGAAAATGATTTTTTCCCCCTTCTTCTGTGGAGTCCTGCTGTGAAGGGATGGAAGGTGAAAATCAAAAGTTATTTATTTATTTTTCAGCTAGTCATCCATCATTGAAAACTCAATTATCTATTAATAAATGACTTTAAAAAAAAAAGAATTTTCATGCTGGCTTTGTTTGCACCTATACCTAGTTATCATAGTAGGCTTAGCTATCAAAACTGATCAGAATTTTCTGTTTGGAATCTACTGTACCACTTTCTTTTTCCTGTATCGCGT
The DNA here is from genome assembly GCA_900491605.1 of Calamus simplicifolius. Taxonomy (NCBI): domain Eukaryota; kingdom Viridiplantae; phylum Streptophyta; class Magnoliopsida; order Arecales; family Arecaceae; genus Calamus; species Calamus simplicifolius. Next base: position 2,026,578 of record UESW01004000.1, on the reverse strand, counting down.
TAAAATGTTTGCCAAGGTAATACTTTAAGCTCCTTGATCACATTATCGCTCTATATTTTATCAAATTTCTCATGGTTTGGGAGTGGTCGTTAATACTTGAAATTTCTCATAGTTATGGTCTTGCATTTTTTTGCTGAAGCCTCAATTTTCTTGCCCTAGTCAAACTCACCCGAATTTCTATCATCTTTGGTGGATGATTCTACTAATTCAATCAATTTGCATCTCTCTAAGTGCTCTATGATAGAAGCATTGCCTATCTTCAAAAACTATTAGATGAATTGCATCCATTCTTTGTGATCTCTTTCACTTTTACAAAAGCTCTACCAGCTAACCGATCATTCCCTTTGTTGGTTATGACATGAAAGATCATTCTCTTCAGCAGCCTTTTTTTTTTTAATGTTGCAACAGAAATCATGTTGAAAGGCCCTAATTAACTAATCTTATAAGTGTGGTAGTCAGATACGAATGAATATTCTAGTCATTCCTTTACCCATATGTTGCGATCCTAATCAAATAGGTGTTCTATGTTGAGATTGTGCAATTCCTTTTCCTTGTTTCCTCTCATTATCTCTTTTTTAATTTCTATGCCACATAAACCAGGCTACTTTTTCCAGTTGCAGATGCATTTCTGAACATTCGACACTTCCAGGATATCTAATAAAAAGCAAGCTGAGTGATTCTCTTTGACTCCTTTCCTTCGTCTCTTTGAATGGCAATTTTCCCAAATCAGCCATAACCATCCAGATAACAGGTTCCAACATCCAAATAGTCCCTAGGATTGCAAAACAACTCACAAGATTATATTTTGATTAAGGTTGGTTTTATGATAAAGTTTATTAAATTTGATAATGCATAATCCATTTGCACCTCTAATATTTGTGTTCCTAATATAGTTAAATACATTATTTTGGGAACTGATGCAGGTGTTTCATTTAACTATAAGACACCTGTTAGCATTTCCAGCTTCCCTCAAGAACAATTTTCTAGCTTATGTTTCTGTGGCAGGCACATTTTCTTAAGCAGTAATGAACTACTTTGTTTTGAAACTTTTTAGTTTTAAAAACCAAAAAAGTACTTTTTTCGACAAATATCAAGCATACCTTCCATGTGTTTAGCTTTTACACATTACTAGAAGCAATTTTAGTTGATGATGGGGGGAAGTCAAAACTCACCTATTTTTTATTACAGTGGGCAGATTTTGCTCAGGATGGAGTTGAATAGAACCTTTTATTTCATGTAGCCAACATTGATCAATTATAACTGGATTCAGTCCCAGCTTTTGCTAGTTTATTTGGCATTAGGTAGTGCTTCCATCAGAAAAGCTGGTGTACGTAGTCTCAGTCAGAGATGATCAAGACTGATCATGCATGTTATGTTTATCCATTATTTGGAACTTAATTATAGTTTTGGAATTATTTCTTTATTTGTTAAAGTCTAGGGCGTTTTTTTGGTTATAACCAGTATGAGAGGTTTTTGAGTCACATATTGGCATTCTTGTCTATTTTAATTAGTTGTTCAAGTAAAACCTTATATTTTCCAACTCTTATCAATTGTACATCAGATACTTCCCATAAATATGTTTAAATCTTATTAGCTAGAAACATCTACTGAGAGTGGCTTACCCACTTGAAAAACTTGTCTTCACACCCAATTTCTAAGGCTGTGTTTGGCATAGCTATCATTTTTTAAAAAAAATAGAAACAAATTCCATTTTCATATATGTATTTACATTCCTAACAACATAAACATATTTGGTAGTCATTATTGCTTTTTTATTTTACAGTTCTGATAATAGAAATATGTTTGGCAGCTTCTGTTATTTTTTATTTTTACAGTAGGAAAAAGAAAACATGTTATGAAAATATTGAAAACTCTGCAATTGTCTTTTTAGATTTTCTAAGATATATTCATCTACTAACATATACAATATATAGCTATTAATATGAAATTTGTACATGATGATTCAAAACTTAGTGACTGCTAAAAATATCTTGAATACATAATAATGTTATAATAATAATGTTCATACAAAAGGAAAAAAATATCAGTCCAAATAAAACTTCAAACAATAACTAGTTTGCCCTATTCTCTCTTTGTCATATGATTGGCCAGTAGCACCATGTACGCATCAACGGCAGAGCTAACTGACGGCAGAGATTAAGATGGGCGGCCCTCGGTGGCCCTACTACTCCACAGCGGCCCTCGACGTCCCGCTTCTCCAAGGCGGCCCTCGGCGGCCCACCTTCTCTAAAATCAGCCTCAGCGCCGATTGCATCACCAGCCTCTGCACCGACTCTCGAATGAGCCGCAAGCCCTACATAGCCCCTCACGTGAGCTAGGTGCACCAACTACCTGACCCACGCACCTGAGGGAACTAGGCCCACCAACCATATGACCCACACACTTGATGGGACCAGGCCTACCAACCTCCTGACCCACGCGTCCGATGGGATCAGGCCCACCAACCACCTGATTCACATGCCCGAAGAGATCAGGCCCACCAACCGTCTCCGAATTCACGTAATCATCATGAGTTTAGCAAACATTCTCTTCCACGGAACTCCATATGGTTGCTCCCCAGTTGGAAACCAAGGATCCTTAAAAGGTAAGAGGGATCCTAAGCAAGGTAAGACCTTCTGAATATACTCTTAACACTTAGAGAACGTTCTCATTCTCTAAGCTCTTCTTTTCGAGCTTTCTCAAGCTCACGGTTGTGACTCCAGTCGCTAACTTGCCCATCGGAGGGTCCCCGCCGGAGCAACCTCCGGCCCTAGGACTTCTTGCAGGTCTCTACTCGAGGAGGAGGAACTTCATCAACAACTTCGCGGAGCCCTCTGACGTCTGCTACCAATGACCAAGCGTCATCAGATTAGCGTGCCAGGTAGGGGGAGCAAGAGAGTAGAGCTCTATAACACCAAGCTACGAGCCCTCATTCCCTCTACGACTACAATGGTGGTGACACATGCTCAAGAGGCCTCCATTAGCCATGCTTGGGGGCACCTTCAATCGGCGGAGTGGCAGGAAGCTAACCCTCTTGTTGCTAACCCTCTGGTCACTCCCGCGCCACCAACTGCAGCCACCCAAGCTGATCAACTGGCCGCACTTACTCGATAGGTCCAGACCTTGACTGCTGTGGTTCACGGACTGCAGGAGCAACAGTCCGTGGCCACCCAACACTAGCCAAGCCTCCTACATCGCCTGTGGCAGACACATCAGCCAGTCAGCAATCCTCGATCTCGAGGGAGACCTTCTCAGTGAGAGACTCGCCACCACCGTGCCTCATCCAGAGGACGCCGTCGGAAGACCCTTAAGAGGTCACGCTCCCCATTCGCAGCTCGGGCGACTTCTTCCTGGAGCAATGATGCCAGGAAGAGCCCAAGTGGAAGAACCACCACGCGGCCTCTTCCCCTTCTTCTTCTTTAAGTCATTAGGGAATATTTCAACCATCAATCGCCAGGCAAAGAAGCGCTTGGACTAGTACCACCGGCGGCTGGAGGAGCTCAGCAGAAAAATCAACAACCAGCTGGAGATGGACTACTACACTCGTCCTCCCTTCACTCACCGTATTCTAGAGGAGCATGTCCCCTCCAGATTTCGTCTGCTTGAACTGGTTCATACAATGGTACAATAGATCCACTCGATCACCTCGAGAGCTACAAGGCTCTCATGCAAGTCCAAGGGGCTACCAACGCCCTCCTTTACAAGGCTTTTCCTGCCATCCTATGGAAGACTTCCCGCGCCTAGCACTCCCGTCTGACCCCACACAGCATAGACTCCTTCCGACAGTTGGAGAGGGCTTTTCTGGCACACTTCGATGCCTATCGAAGGATTCCCTGGGTGGCGGATAGTCTCTTCTCCGTCCGTCAAAGGAAGGAGAGCCTCTCAGAGACTTCGTGGCCCATTTCAAAACGGCTGCCCTCAAAGTCTGTCATTTGGATGATGCGGTGGCAACCTTGGCGCTAGAACGGGGACTTCATCCTTTCCGTTTTACTTTCTCTCTTGACAAGAAGCCACCCAGCTCCTACTCTGAACTCTTGCTTCGCGCACAAAAGTACATCCGCGTCAACGAAGCCAACTCCACCTATAGGGAGTCCGATGGGGGATTCAGCAGGAAGTCTGCTCTCCCGAAGCCAAGCCGACCCCTTCGCTCCAAAAAGCTCGAGCCATCGTGCCGCCCAGATGGAAGGCGCCGGAGTCTCGTCCCAGAGAAGATGAGCTCACACCTCTCCTTGCTCCTCGCTCTCACATTCTCATGGAGATCGAGGGCGAGCTGTACTTCCAATGCCCTCCTCCAATGAAGAAAGGAGCGTTCCATGGCAAGAGTCGTTATTGATGTTTTCACCGAGACTACGGCCACGACACCTAGAGTTGCTTCAGTCTGAAGCGTGCCATCGAGGAGCTCATCCAAAGGGTTTTCCTTGGAAAGTATATCTAGAAGGGACCCCCAGCTGTTCCGGTGCTGATGAGGCCTCCACTTGCTTAGGCCAATGTCGACAACGCCCCAACAGAGAAGACGGTGGGAATGGTCTCTTGGGGGGCAGGCTCTACATCCAAAAGGCCAAGGGGGAGCAAGGAGTTAGATGATGTAATCCCTTTTCCTAAAAGGGAGTTAGTTGGAATTGACAATGTAAACAATGATGGCGTCGTCATTTTGATAATGATTGCCAAGCACCCTGTAAAATGAATCCTAGTTGACAGTTGAAGCTCGGCTGACATCATTACTTACGACGCTTTTGTTCAAATGAATTTGTCTTCCAGCTCCCTTCGACCGATGGCGACACCTTTGGTCGGTTTCACTGGCGACTCGGTAAAGGTGGAAGGTGAGATCACCCTTCCGGTGATGGCCGGGACACCGCTGTGTCAAAGCACAGTCCTAATGAAGTTCAGGGTCGTCTGAGTGCCTTTGGCGTACAATGCCATCCTCGGTCGACCCAACCTGAATCTCCTCGATGCAGTCATTTCCACCAAGCAGTTGCTCGTCAGATTCCGAACCAGTAACGGGGTCGGCGAGATGCGAGGGAGACTAGCCCGGTCCTGCCATGCTATCATACGGCTTCGAGCCCTCAAGAAGCAGTTGTCACACTAACCTTAGAGGCACCTGATCCCAAGGAGCCCGACAAAGGAGGAGAGCCGACTGAGCGGCTGCTGACTTTTCACTTGGGGATGACCCAACAAGGACGGTGCAAGTTGGTGAACTTCTTTCTGCGAAGGACAGGGATCACCTCCTGGTCTTCTTGCGGGCTAACTCGGATATCTTCGCCTGGTCAATATCGGACATGCCCGATATACCATCGAAGGTAATCGCCCACAAACTCAATATCGACCCTAAGCATCGCCCTATCCGCCAAAGAAAGAGGAGTTTCGTCCCCGAGAGACAGAGCCATTGATGATGAATCAGCAAGCTCACTGCCGGCCACATCCGGGAAGCACACTACCTGGATTGGTTGGCCAATGTGGTGATGGTTCGTAAGGCCAATGGGAGCTGGAGAATCTGCATCGACTTCACTGACCTCAATAAAGCCTGCTCGAGGATAGCTTCCCACTGCCTCGAATCGACCAGCTGGTGGATTTTACGTTCGGTCGAACTCCTTAGCTTTATGGATGCTTTTTTCGAGTACAATCAAATAAAGATGAACCCGGACGATGAAGAGCACACTTCCTTCGTGACTGAGAAGGGCATCTACTGCAACAAGGTAATGTCTTTCGGCCTAAAAAATGCAGGAGCAACTTACCAAAGACTGCTGAATAAGGTCTTCAAAGACCAACTCGGACGAAATATAGAAGTGTACATGGACAACATGCTGACAAAGAGCATCCGTGCCTCTGACTATATCTTCGACATGGAAGAGACCTTCAATAATCTCTGCCGCTACCAAGTGAAGCTGAACCCGTAAAAGTGCACTTTTGGGGTCATGACGGGAAAGTTCCTAGGCTTCATAGTGATGCAGCACGGGATCGAAGCAAACTCGGAGAAGATAATGCCATCCTTGACATAAGGCTACCAGCTAACAAGAAGTGCAGTGGCTTATCGGGAGGGTGGCGGCCCTAAGCCATTTATCTCCAAGTCGGCCGAGAGATGTCTGCCTTTCTTCAAAGCATGGATGGAAGACTGCTAAAGAGCCTTCGAAGAGCTGAAGGCATTCCTGTTTATCCGCCACTGCTGTCGAAGCCAAAAGATGGAGAGAGCCTTTTTCTCTACCTCGCCGCCTCCTCAGAGGCCGTCAGCTCCGTCCTGGTACTCCTCGATGCCGACGGAACTCAGAAGCCTATTTACTATGCGAGCAAAGTACTCCATGACGATGAGGTCAGGTACTCCAAAACTGAGAAAATTATTTTTGCCCTAATCATCTCCGCTCAGCGTCTCAGGCCATATTTTCAAGCTCACCCTATCGTGGTGCTCACGAACCAATCCCTCAAGGCTATCTAGCCCGTCCTAACACCTCGGGCTAGCTGGCCAAATGGGCAATCAAGTTGGGAGAGTTCGACCTCTCATTCCAAGTAAGGCCGGCTTTGAAGTCAGAAGTCTTGGCCGACTTCTTAGTTGAGTGCACTTGGACCGAGGAACAAGTAGAAGAACCTTCAATGGTGCAACCGGACGCTGAGCTCAGAGATGTGGGGAGTCATGGATCCTCCACGTTGATGGTGCCTCAAACACTCAAGGGAGTAGAGCCGGTCTCATCCTTGCAGGTCCAGAGGGAGAGAAGGTGGAATACGCCCTTCGACTCCTCTTCAAAGCCACAAACAATCAGGTCGAATACGAAGTTGTGCTGGTCAGGGTAAGGCTCGCCCAGGAGCTCGGGGTGAAGCGTTTCAAGGCCTTCACCGACTCCCAGCTCTCTTCGGACAAATCAACGAGGAGTATGAGGCGCGGGATCCCGTCATGGCCCGATACTTGGAGAAGGTTCGGCTTCCGACCTCACAAATGTATTTCAGCATCAGTTATATCCCCAGAGCATGAATGCCAAGGCCGACGCCCTTTCACGTCTGGCCACCTTGGCAGACAACGTTCTAGGGAATATTTACATCGAACATTTGGAGAGACCCAGCATCAAAGACAAAGAAGAAGTCCTTTCGGTCGTGCAGGAGCCGACGTGGATGGATGTCTACATCCGCTACCTCACAGATGGCATCCTCTCCACCGATCACGAAGAAGCCAGACTGCTCAAATGGAGAGCCTCCAAGTTCACTTTGCTGGATAGACGACTATACAAAGGTCTTTCTCCTACCATCTCCTTAAGTGTGTTGGCCATGCAAACATCGAGTACATCCTCAGAGAAATACATGAAGGCATCTACGGAGACCACCTGGGGGGCAGATCATTAGCATAAAAAGCTCTCCGCCAAGGATATTACTGGCTTCCCATGAGGGAGGATGCTGCCGAATTAGTTCGGAAGTGCGACGGCTGCCAACGGCCTCTCCACATCCGGACCCAGCCTCGCTCCAAGGCAGCCTCGGCTCCAAGATAGCCCGCTCTAACCAGATAGGGCCCACCAACTACCCGCTCCAAGGCGGCCCGCTCCAACAAGACAGGGCTCATCAACTGCCTACAATCCATGTGCCTGATGGGACCTGGCTCCACGCTGTCCGCACAAGACAACAAACGTGTGACGTGGGAAATATATCTGGCAAGCACCGTAGCAACCGCCCTGCAGCAGCCTACAACAACCTGTATCTGTCATCTAAATCAAGTGGCCACCCACTCTGATAAAACTTGACCCACCAACTATGCAGACATCCATATTTGACGGGACATGGCCTATAGTTCTGACAGAAGATGAAGAAGTCTTCATCCATCACGAACCCCAATTATTAGATTAGATGGGACAGACCCCACTAATCCTGACATTTAGCCCAGAAAGTCATCACCTACAAAGTCATCATTCATCATGAGATTCCACGTGACTCGTTCCATATCCATCCACAAAGTCATCATCCATCATGAGACTCCACGTGACTTGTTCCATCACAAGATGACAAGGAACAAGGAACATCAAAAAAATGGGTAAGAGGGACCCCCGACCAGGTAATTCATAACTCATAACCAACACAACACTCCTAAACTCTCATTCTGGCTCATACAGAAAGCGCTTCTCTAAGCCTTTCTCTCTCTTTTAGGCTTTCTCAAGCTCACAGCTGTTGCCTAGAGTACTGACTTAAGCGTCGGAGGGTCCCCACCAAATCTTAGGTCCCTGAAACTGTTTGTAGGCTTTTGAATTGGAGAAGCTCGTCGAAGAAGGCGATCGGATGCTTGCGGATGTTCAAGGAGGGTGACTGGCTGCATCACTATCATTATGGTGAAATGGAATGAGATAATATTTTAAATATCAACCTACTAAATGAGTTCTATCCTTTGGACAACAAATGGGTTCAGCCCATCGGTAAAACATTTTCTATTTTTCAAATATTGCTATATCTAAAAACCAATTTGTAACTCGCTGTCGTGATAAACATGAGCTGTAGTAAAAGTTATCCAAAAATCCCCTAAACCTCCACTTTACATATTGCCAACTATTTGCCAAGGCGTCTCATACATGTAGTAAAAGTTATCCAAAAAGAATTTATATCTTGATCTCTAAGGAAATTTCAAGGGTAGAATGATGCACCCAACTCATTGTAAATCACCAAAAAAACAATGAAGTTAATAATCTTTCCTTGACATTATTTGAGATTGCACTGTGCTAACCTTAATAAAGATATACTAAATAGTTCAACTTAGAAAGAATAAGTGCATCAGCAAAAACCAATAGTGGAAGGACATTTAGGATCTATTTGGTATTGAAAATAGGCTTCCTTTTTATTTTATTTTTATAAAAAATTTAAAAAATATTGTAAAAATATACTTGGTACTTAAAATGAAAATAATTTTATAGGGAGCATAATTTTAAATAATATAAAATTGAAAACAATTTAAAAGATGATTTCATTATTTTTTATTAAAATAAAAAAGAGCACAGAAAACATAAGGTTGGAAATTTTGAAAATATAAACATAAAAGATATATCTTTTTTTTGTCTCTCTTTTAAAAGGCATCGTTTATAATAAAAGTAAAAAAAAAAAAAAACAATTTTTTATTTAACAAACATAATTTTTAAAAAATGAAGTGCAATCTTATTTTATAAATGATGACAACAATCATTATTACTCACTTTCTTTTCTGAAAAAGTCTTTGTACATTTTTCGGTGTAACATGGTGTAGTGATTCGCCTATGCATAGAATTGTGCATCAACGATGTAGAACTCATGGGTAGGCTATGCGTGAGTTCGCATGCCATGTCTGATATAGACCATGCTCCACTAGGAGCGATGTTCAAAGACTTTTCCTTCTCTCATTATTTTTTACCAAAGCCATCCGTTCTTCTTGTATTAATCACAAAAGCCGGTCAAGGTGGGATCAAATTGGATGTTAAAGCTTGGCCTCTTGAAAGTAGTACGGATATGATTTTAAAAGTCCAGCGCCTTTCATGATTGGTTCATGATTTTTTGTGCAATATTTTTTTAAATGATACTATACATAAAATAAAAAATTTAAAAACATATAAAAATTTATTTTAAAAAAAAGCAGGCCGATATCCACCTATCTTTTTCCTTTTTTAAGGATAAGAACTACGAACTAACCATGCGTTTAGGATTCCTGACGCTAAGGATTTATTATAACCGCAGGACAGCTGGTCAAAATCAAACGAGACCCTACAAGCGTACACGCTCGGACGCCTTTTGCCCATGATATTTCAGTGCACCATGAGGGTCACGCCGCTGTCGTATATTATCACTATGCAACTCTCCGTATGTAATGGCCTGCGGACGTCATTCATGTCGTAAGGGGCGGGTGAAGAAAATGCCAAAGATGCTAACGTGTTTTCCATTGTTATGTGCAAATGGTTCACTACGAGAGAGTAGATTTTTTGTCGTGAATTATTTTTATTACTATAGTTTCACTTATTATAACGAAATCAAAAATAAATTCATCATAATAACTATTTTTTATGGTGAAAAAATATTTTGTCGTTAAAAATCTGTTTATAATGACAAAATAAGTTCTTGTCATTATAGTTAAAAATCTTAATTAAAAATTATTATTTTTTCATAATATTATAGTGAAAAATAATTTTTGCCATAATAATTATATATTACGATGAAATTTATAATTGCCTTTCTCAATATCCAATAAAAATCTATTTAGAAAAGTATATTTGCCTATATTGTTTCTTACCACTAGTAAAATACATAATGAAAAGTTTTTACATTGTTTAATGATTAGCAAATCTTTTTTGAAACGAGGCTAGCTTAACATGACCCATGTTTTATAGTTACTATTTGTTTCATAATTTATGACAAATTAATCATGAATGCATGTAAGCTTTGCTTTGCCTCCAACCTCATCCACCAAAATACATGAAACCTTCATGTAGCACGTACATAAATAAAAAGTTATAAAGCATGTTACTTTTTTGAAAATATTTTTCTCAAAATGGTTTGAAAAGGTTTTATGTCGCCCCTACTACAAATTCCATATTGAAAAAATCTAAGACCATTAAGGATTAGTTTTTCTTAGAAACATTTTGAGCTTAACCAATCAAATTATACGTGAACATTTCAAATTTATAATTGCATAGATGCAAGTCTGGCCATTTATTTTTATGTGTTATAAATTTTAAAACATTAATTTTTAGCATATCTAGTTCATGGAATCCAATATTTCTCTCATTATTTCTCTCAACAAAGGAAGGAAAGAGAAATCATTGTTTCTAAGCCCAAGAAATAGTGGTGGCTTTCAAATGTAACATATAGCATGGTTATGTAGTCTTCCTATTCATCCACCTTAGCTTCTCCTATTTTAATTCATTTATATTTTCCCCGTTTGGCAAACATGCAAGCCACTGATAAAGAAATGCACAAATTAAATTGAAATTTGTTTATATCAAATATGCCTCAAGAAAAAATAACTGATAAAATCGTAATAATTCATCGAATGTCGCTAGACTTCGCAACATGTGGGCATTGCAAATGCTCATCACCATTCATTTATAATTTCATTACAATCAACTAATAAAAAATTAACTTTATGATAAAATGGAAAGAATAATAGTTTAAAATATTACCCAACTAACTTAAGTCTATCCAACGGATGTTAAATGAATTTGACCCATAAGTGAAACTTCTCCTTTTGTTTAAATATTTCTATGGCTAAAACTGATAAATTTGTAACTCTCCATCATGATATGTGAAGGGATTTTGTCCGCTCATGCACCATGCCACTCCATGCGTACATATTGATTTATTGCATTAACAGCTATTCCACTTTCTGTTCAACTTTTTCTTTGCAGTATTAATAGCTTTCCATTTTTCTTTTGCTCAATATTTTCCCCTTTCTCTTCCTTATAAATATCTAAATTCTTGGTTGGTAAAGAGTCCAAGCTTTTCATATCACTAATCCTCTTTGCATCTTAGCTCTCTCTCCTGATCCTTTGCGTCTGCCTTCCCCTCTTCTCTCTCTCTCTCTCTCTCTCTCTCTCTCTCTCTTTGATTATATCGCATGAAGGCCTTCTTGGGTGGGATAAGCTGGGATTGAACTCTGAGCCTTAAGATTATAAGTGTATCACGAAGAGCGATCACATTCAAAAAATCTTAAGGCCCAAGTTCAACCCCAGCCTTCCCACCTAAAAAGGGAAGAAAATAAAGAAGACGGTGATCGATGAGATGGAAGGAAAAAAATAAACGACATGGTGAATCTCTCTTTCTGCCTCAGTTGTTGAAGTATGATCCTCTTGATCGCATTTTAGCATTTCTCCTACACTTGGATATTTCTATTTCTTTATAATATAGGAAAGACTTCGATCTTGGGTGAAATAGTGCGCAAGATTAATGGGTTAATCTAACTTTCTCCAACAAATGTCGGTCGAAAGGTAAGCGAGAATGATCTCATTGTTGTATTTTGCGATCACCAGAAATTAACTTCATGGTCTAAAACTTTTTACTTTTAGGCTTTTTTCAAGCAAATTTTTGCTGGGTAAGAGATGACTTTGTTGGCATGGAGAGCAGTTCTACGCTTGCACAGGCAAGAAGACCATGATCGATGAGGTGACAAGCCACAACAAGAAGTGATGATTGATTAGTACATGAAACATAGCAGTGGAGGCTATGAAGTCCCTGAAGATGAAATCTTGAGAAAGAGATTGGATATGCCCATGGTCGGACGGATTGGATGAGGAAAATTTGTTGGCTCTCATTGTTTATGATTAACATGTGCAATGGTTAACTGAAGGACTGCTTGATGGGTTCTTTGATGTAATTTTGTTGAATTATTTTTGCAAAGAAAAAGATTGTAACCTCAAGAGAGACGGGAATGTTAAATCATGATGAATTTAGGCCAGATATTTATTCTTTGAGTTTATCAAAGTTATTATCTTAGCACATTTTTTTTCGGATATAGATAGCTGCTTACAATTTTCAAAGATAAATTTTGCATAAATCAAATATAGAGTTTACATGTTTATTAAATTCACTTCAATCATTTATAAAGAATTTTAGCCCTCCATCAGGTCCCACACATCCAGTGTAATCCACCTATGTTGCATGTGCTTAGCAGATGTCAGGAATAATCTTATTACGACCAAATTAGTGAACAAATTTATGTCATAATGCAAAAATGGAATGAAACTATATTTTAAATATTTGCTAACTAAATAAATTCATCCCCTAAGAAAAAAATTATTTTTCTATAACAATCAGATTTGGTGCCGGCATATGTGTTACCAGACCTCACGCTAAACTTTAGGGGTTTTGGCCATTCTCTAACCCTAGCAATCACTTTCTTTCATATTAGTAGCTTTTTTGTTGCATTAATAGCTTTTCTTTTTTTTTTCCAAGCATTTGTCTATTGTAAGGCTAAAAGCTTTTCATTTGGTCATCATTGCTTAATTTTGTCCAATACATTTTTTGTATCAAGCAGCAAGCTTTTCAAAACGTAAAACAGTAAAGTTTTAGGGTGCACTATCATTTAATTATTTTATTTGAGTATCTTAGTAAGTTTGGAAAATTTTTGATGTCCATGGGACCTAATGGCACAAGAAATAATTGTCAAGATGAGTTATAAATCCTTTTAAAACTATGCATTCCTTGTGTTTTGATTGTTTATCAAATGTAAAATATAAATTTCTCAAAAAACACAATTTGCTACTTTATAAGGCTTCATTATTACTGAATTTTCTTTTTATTCGAACTCATTGGACAATGGTCATGTTTTAATGGTCCGTACCTTGCAATTTTGAGATTCATAAAGGCATTTCTTTAGATTTGGAGTAATTCATTTTTAAAATATCATTCTTGATCGCTAATAAAATATATCACATTAAAATACTGCAAGTTATCAAATTCCAACACTTCATCATTAGTGAGCCTACTTTTGATTCCAACTAGCTTGATAATTGACCATGTTTTTATTATTTGTTTTCTAATTTACATGAGATTCATAAAACCATTTCTCTAGATCCAATTTAAGTCATTTCAGAAACTTCATTTGTCATGTTTCGATTCTTGTCGCTTGTCAAATACAATAATTTGATGCTTTTCGGTAATTCATGATTAGTAAATCTACTTTGATTCAAACTAGCATAAACTATCTATTTTTTTTTATATAGTCTATTTTTCAATATGCAAGACATCCATCAAGTGTATCACGATTTGATATAAATCATTTTAGAAAACTGCATTTGTCATTTTTTGATTCATATCACTTGTAAGACACGTAATAAGAAAAAAACTATATCCTTTCATTTTTTGGCACCTTGAGATTGATAGATCTTCTTTTAACTTAAACTGGCTTAGTTGTCGGTAATGTTTTCTTATTATTGTTTGTTTCCAATTTCCAAAGAAACCATCGAAGCCTTTCTCAAGATCCAATAAAAATCTATTTAGAAAAGTATATTTGTCGTATATTTTTTCTTACCACTTGTAATACATAATGAAAAATTTTTACATTGTTTAATGATTACCAAATCTTTTTTTAAACGAGGCTAGCTTAACATGACCCATGTTTTATAGTTACTATTTTTTTATAATTTATGACAAATTAATCATGAATGAATGTAAGCTTTGCTTTGCCTCTAACCTCATCCACCAAAATATATGAAACCTTCATGTAGCACACATAAATAAAATGTTATAAAGCATGTTATTTTTTTGAAAATATTTTTCTCAAAAATTGCTTGAAAAGGTTTTATGTCTCTCCTACTGCAATTTCCATATTGAAAAAATCTAAGACCAATCAGGATTAGTTCGATTAATCACAATATCATTTGATTATTTAAAAGCCTATCCATAAACTCTATGATTGTTTTTCTTAGAAACATTTTGAGCTTAACCAATCAAATTATACCTGAACATTTCAAATTTATAATTGCATAGTTGCAAGTCTGGTCACTTATTTTTATGTGTTATAAATTTTTAAAACATTAATTTTTAGCATATCTAGTTCATGGAATCCAATATTTCTCTCATTATTTCTCTCAACAAAAGGAAGGAAAGAGAAATCATTGTTTGTAAGCCCAAGAACGCAGTGGTGGCTTTTAACTGTAACATATAGCATGGTTATGTAGTCTTCCTATTCATCCACCTTAGCTTCTCCTATTTTAATTCATTTATTTTTCCCCGTTTGGTAAACATGCAAGCCACTGATAAAGAAATGCACAAATTAAATTGAAATTTGTTTATATCAAATATGCCTCAAGAAAAAATAACTGATAAAATCGTAATAATTCATCGAATGTCGCTAGACTTCCGCAACATGTGGGCATTGCAAATGCTCATCACCATTCATTTATAATTTCATTACAATCAACTAATAAACAAATTAACTTTATGATAAAATGGAAAGAAATAATAGTTTAAAATATTACCCAACTAACTTAAGTCTATCCAACGGATGTTAAATGAATTTGACCCATACGTGAAACTTCTCCTTTTGTTTAAATATTTCTATGGCTAAAACTGATAAATTTGTAACTCTCCATCATGATACACGTGAAGGGATTTTGTCCGCTCATGCACCATGCCACTCCATGCGTACATATTGATTTATTGCATTAACAGCTATTCCACTTTCTGTTCAACTTTTTCTTTGCAGTATTAATAGCTTTCCGTTTTTCTTTTGCTCAATATTTTCCCCTTTCTCTTCCTTATAAATATCTAAATTCTTGGTTGGTAAAGATCCAAGCTTTTCATATCGCTATTCCTCTTTGCATCTTAGCTCTCTCCTGATCCTTTGCGTCTGCCTTCCCCTCTCTCTCTCTCTCTCTCTCTCTCTCTCTCTCTGATTATATCTCATGAAGGCCTTCTTGGGTGGGATAAGCTGGGATCGAACTCTGAGCCTTAAGACTTAAGATTATAAGTGTATCACGAAGAGCGATCACATTAAAAAATCTTAAGGCCCAAGTTCAACCCAGCCTTCCCACCTGAAAAAGGGAAGAAGAATAAAGAAGACAGTGATCGGTGAGATGGCGCAAGAAAAAAATAAACGACAGGTGAATCTCTCTTTCTGCCTCTGTTGTTGAAGTATGATCCTCTTGATCTCATTTTAGCATTTCTCCTACACTTGGATATTTCTATTTGTTTATAATATAGGAAAGACTTCGATCTTGGGTGAAATAGTGCACAAGATTAATGGGTTAATCTAACTTTCACCAACAAATGTCGGTCGAAAGGTAAGCGAGGATGATCTCATTGTTGTATTTTGCGACCACCAGGAAATTAACTTCATGGTCTAAATTTTTTTACTTTTAGGCTTTTTTCAAGCAAATTTTTGCTGGGTAAGAGATGACTTTGTTGGCATGGAGAGCAGTTCTATGCTTGCACAGGCAAGAAGACCATGATCGATGAGGTGACAAGCCACAAGAAGAAGTGATGATTGATTAGTAAATGAAACATAGCAGTGGAGGCTATGAAGTCCCTGAAGATGAAATCTTGAGAAAGAGATTGGATATGCCCATGGTCGGACGGATGGTTGGATGAGGAAAAATTTGTTAGCTCTCATTGTTTATGATTAACATGTGCAATGGTTAACTGAAGGACTGCTTGATGGGTTCTTTGATGTATTTTTGTTGAATTATTTTTGCAAAGAAAAAGATTGTAACCTCAAGAAAGACGGGATTGTTAAATCATGATGAATTTAGGCCAGATATTTATTCTTTGAGTTTATCAAAGTTATTATCTTAGCACATTTTTTTTCGGATATAGATAGCTGCTTACAATTTTCAAAGATAAATTTTGCATAAATCAAATATAGAGTTTACATGTTTATTAAATTCACTTCAATCACTTATAAAGAATTTTAGCCCTCCATCAGGTCCCACACATCCAGTGTAATCCACCTGTGTTGCATGTGCTTAGCACATGTCAGGAATAATCTTATTACGACCAAATTAGTGAACAAATTTATGTCATAATGCAAAAATGGAATGGAACTATATTTTAAATATTTGCTAACTAAATAAATTCGTCCCCTAAGAAAAGAAATTATGTTTTTCTATAACAATCAGATTTGGTGCCGGCATATGTGTTACCAGACCTCACGCTAAACTTTAGGGGTTTTGGCCATTCTCTAACCCTGGCAATCACTTTCTTTCATATCAGTAGCTTTTTTGTTGCATAATAGCTTTTCTTTTTTTTTTCCAAGCATTTGTTTATTGTAAGGCTAAAAGCTTTTCATTTGGTCATCATTGCTTAATTTTGTCCAATACATTTTTTCGTATCAAGCAACAAGCTTTTCAAAATGTAAAAGTGAAGTTTTAGGGTGCACTATCATTTAATTATTTTATTTGAAGTATCTTAGTAAGTTTGGAAAATTTTTGATGTCCATGGGACCTAATGGCACAAGAAATAATTGCCAAGATCAGTTATAAATCCTTTTAAAACTATGCATTCCTTGTGTTTTGATTGTTTATCAATTATAAAATATAAATCTCAAAAACAAATTTGCTACTTTACAAGGCTTCATTATTACTGAATTTTCTTTTTATTCGAACTCATTGGACAATGGTCGTGTTTTAATGGTTCGTACCTTCTAATTTTCGAGATTCGCAAAAGCATTTCTTTGATTTGGAGTAAATCATTTTTAAAATATCATTCATTGATCGCTAATAAAATATGTAACATTAAAATACTACAAGTTATCAAATTCCAACACTTCATCATTAGTGAGCCTACTTTTGATTCAAACTAGCTTGATAATTGACCATGTTTTTATTATTTGTTTTCTAATTTACATGAGATTCATAAAACCATTTCTCTAGATCCTATTTAAGTCATTTCAGAAACTTCATTTGTCATGTTTCGATTCTTGTCGCTTGTCAAATACAATAATTTGATGCTTTTGGTAATTCATGATTAGTAAATCTACTTCTGATTCGAACTAGCTTAACACTATCTATTTTTTTTTGATATAGTCTATTTTTCAATATACAAGACATCCATCAAACATTTATCACATTTTGATATAAATCATTTTAGAAAAGTGCATTTGTCATTTTTTGATTCATATCACTTGTAAGACACATAATAAAAAAACTATATTCTTTCATTTTTTGGCACCTTGAGATTGATAGATCTTCTTTTAACATAAACTGGCTTAGTTGTCGATAATGTTTTCTTATTATAGTTTGTTTCAAATTTCCAAGGAAACCATCGAAGCCTTTCTCAAGATCCAATAAAAATCTATTTAGACAAGTATATTTGTCGTATATTGTTTCTTTCCACTAGTAAAATATATAATGAAAAATTTTTAAATTGTTTAATGATTAGCAAATCTTTTTTTAAACGAGGCTAGCTTAACATGACCCATGTTTTATAGTTACTATTTGTTTTATAATTTATGACAAATTAATCATGAATGCATGCAAGCTTTGCTTTGCCTCTAACCTCATCCACCAAAATATATGAAACCTTCATGTAGCACACATAAATAAAATATTATAAAGCATGTTATTTTTTTGAAAATATTTTTCTCAAAAATGGTTTGAAAAGGTTTTATCTTTCCTACTACAATTTCCATATTGAAAAAATCTAAGACCATTCAGGATTAGTTCGATTAATCACAATATCATTTGATTATTAAAAGCCCATCCATAAACTCTAAGTTAGTTTTTCTTAGAAACATTTTGAGCTTAACCAATCAAATTTTACGTGAACATTTCAAATTTATAATTGCATAGATGCAAGTCTGGCCACTTATTTTTATGTGTTTTAAGTTTTAAAAAATTAATTTTTAGCATATCTAGTTCATGGAATCCTATATTTCTCTCATTATTTCTCTCAACAAAAGGAAGGAAAGAGAAATCATTGTTTGTAAGCCCAAGAATATAGTGGTGGCTTTCAAATGTAACAAATAGCACGGTTATGTAGTCTTCCTATTCATCCACCTTAGCTTCTCCTATTTTAATTCATTTATTTTTTCCTCGTTTGGTAAACATGCAAGCCACTGATTATAAAGAAATGCACAAATTAAATTGAAATTTGTTTATATCAAATATGCCTCAAGAAAAAATAACTGATAAAATCGTAATAATTCATTGAATGTCGCTAGACTTTTGCAACATGTGGGCATTGCAAATGCTCATCACCATCCATTTATAATTTCATTACAATCAACTAATAAACAATTAACTTTATGATAAAATGGAAAGAAATAATAGTTTAAAATATTACCCTACTAACTTAAGTCTATCCAACGGATGTTAAATGAATTTGACCCATAAGTGAAACTTCTCCTTTTGTTTAAATATTTCTATGGCTAAAACCGATAAATTTGTAACTGTCCATCATGATACGCATGAAGGGATTTTGTCGCTCTTGCACCATGCCACTCCATGCATACATATTGATTTATTGCATTAACAGCTATTCAACTTTCTGTTCAACTTTTTCTTTGCAGTATTAATAGCTTTCCAATTTTCTTTGGCTCAATATTTTCCCCTTCCTCTTCCTTATAAATATCTAAATTCTTGGTTGGTAAAGAGTCCAAGCTTTTCATATCACTATTCCTCTTTGCATCTTAGCTCTCTCCTATCGTTTGTGTCTGCCTTCCCCTCTCTCTCTCTCTCTCTCTCTCTCTCTCTCTCTTTGGCCATTCTCTAACCCTGCAATCACTTTATTTCATATTAGTAGCTTTTTTTGCATTAATAGCTTTTTTTTCTTTTTTGCAAGTATTTGTTTATTGTAAGGCTAAAAGCTTTTCATTTGGTCATCATTGCTTAATTTTGTCCAATACATTTTTTCGTATCAAGCAGCAAGCTTTTCAAAACCTAAAACAGTGAAGTTTTAGGGTGCACTATCATTTAATTATTTTATTTGAAGTATCTTAGTAAGTTTGGAAAATTTTCGATGTCAATGGGACCTAATGGGACAAGAAATAATTGTCAAGATAAGTTATAAATCATTTTAAAACTATGCATTCCTTGTGTTTTGATTGTTTATCAATTATAAAATATAAATTTCTCAATAAACACAATTTGCTACTTTATAAGGACTCATTGTTCTGAATTTTCTTTTTATTCGAACTCATTGGACAATGTTCGTGTTTTAATGGTCCGTACTTCTAATTTTCGAGATTCGTAAAGGCATTTCTTTAGATTTGGAGTAAATCATTTTTAAAATATCATTCGTTGATCGCTAATGAAATATGTAACATTAAAATACTACAAGTTATCAAATTACAACACTTCATCATTAGTGAGCCTACTTTTGATTCAAACTAGCTTGATAATTGGCCATGTTTTTATTATTTGTTTTCTAATTTACATGAGATTCATAAAACCATTTCTCTAGATCCAATTTAAGTCATTTCAGAAACTTCATTTGTCATGTTTCGATTCTTGTCGCTTGTCAAATACATAATTCTAAAATACAATAATTTCATGCTTTCCGGTAATTCATGATTAGTAAATCTACTTCTGATTCGAACTAGATTAACAGCTAGCTATTTTTTATTGATATAGTCTATATTTCAATATGCAAGACATCCATCAAACATTTATCACGATTTGATATAAATCATTTTAGAAAAGTGCATTTGTCATTTTTTGTTTCATATCTCTTGTAAGATACGTAATAAGAAAATGAACTATATTCTTTCATTTTTTGGCACCTTGAGATTGATAGATCATCTTTTAACTTAAACTGGCTTAGTTGTTTGTAATGTTTTCTTATTATAGTTTGTTTTCAATTTCCAAGGAAACCATCGAAGCCTTTCTCAAGATCCAATAAAAATTTATTTAGAAAAGTATTTTTGTCGTATATTGTTTCTTACCACTAGTAAAATACATAATGAAAAAAATTTACATTGCATAATGATTAGCAAATCTTATTTTAAATGAAGCTAGCATAACATGACCCCTATTTTCTAGTTACCATTTATTTTATAATTTATTATAAATTAATTATGAATGCATGTAAGCTTTGCTTTGCCTCGAACCTAATCCACCAAATATATGAAACCTTAATGTAGCGCGCGCGCCACACACACACACACACACACACACACACATATATATATATATATATATATATATATATATATATATATATATATATTTAAAGCATGTTATTTTTTAAAATATTTTTCTCAAAAATGGTTTGAAAAGGTTTTATGCCTCTTCTTCTATGATTTCCATATTGAAAAAATCTAAGAACATTCAAGGTCAGTTCAACTAATCACAATATCATTTCATTATTTAAAGGCCCATCAATAAACTCTAAGTTTTCCTTAGAGTCGTTTTGAGCTTAACTAAGCAGATTACATGAACATTTCAAATTTATAATTGCATAGTGCGAGTCTGGCCACTTATTTTTGTGTTATAAATTTTTAAAACATTAATTTTCAGCATATCTAGTTCATGGAATCCAATATTTCTCTCCTCATTTCTCTCAACAAAAGGAGAGAAAGAGAAATCGTTGTATGCCCAAGATATAATGGTAACTTTCAAATAAACATATACATGGTTATGTAGTCGTTCTATTCATCCAACTTAGCTTCTCCTATTTTAATTCATTTATTTTTTGCCCTTTTGGTAAACATGAAAGCTACTCATAAAGAAGTGCAAAAATTAAATTAAAAATTGTATATATCAAAAATGCCTCAAGCAAAAATATCTCGTAAAATCATAATAATTCATCAAATGTTGCTAGACATCCGTAATTTTTGGGCATTGCCAATGCTCATCCCCATTCATTTATAATTTCATTTCAATCAACTAATAAACAAATTAACTTTATGAAAAAATGGAAAGAAATAATAATTTAAAATATCACCCTACTAACTGAAGTCTATCCATCAGATGTTAAATGAATTTGACCCATAAGTGAAATTTTCCTTTTGTTCAAATATTTCTATAGCTAAAACCAATAAATTTGTAACTCTCCATCATGATACGCATGAGGGGATTTTGTTCGCTCATGCGCCATGCTACTCCATATGTATATATCAATTTATTGCATCAGCAACACTTTGACTTTCTGTTCAACTTAATTTTTATTTGCAGTATTAACAGCTTTCCATTTTTCTTTTGCTTAATATTTTTCCCTTTCCTTCTTTATAAATATCAAATTCTTGGTTGGTGGAGAGTCCAAGCTTTTCATATCACTATTCCTCTTTGCATCTTTGCTCTCTCCTTATCCTTTGTGTCTACCTTCCCTCTCTCTCTCTCTCCCTCTCATTATTTCTCTTGAAGGCCTTCTTGAATGGGATAAGCTAGGATCGAACTCTGAACCTTAAGATCATAAATAAAGTATATCAAGAAGAGTGATTACATTCAACAAATCTTAAGGCCTAAATTCAACCCCAGCCTTCCCACCTAAAAAAGTGTAGAAGAATGAAGAATACAGTGACCAATAAGATGGTGCAAGGAAAAATAAAACGATAAGGTGAATCTCTCTTGCTCCCTCTACTACTAAAATATGATCCTCTTGGTCGCATTTTAGCATTTCTCCAACACTTGCATACTTCTTGTTATTTATAATATAGGAAAGACTTTGATCTTAGATGAAATAGTGCACAAGATTAATGGGTTAATCTGACTTTCACCAACAAATATGGCCAAAAGGTAAGTTAGGATGATCTAATCGTTGTATTTGTGACCATCAGGAAATTAACTTTGTAGTCTAAAATTTTTTACATTTAGGCTTTCTTCAAGCTAATCTTTGCTAGATAAGATATGACTTTCTTGGCATGGAGAGCAAATCTATACTTGCATAGGCAAGAAGACCACGATCAAAGAGGTGGCAAACCACAAGCAAAAGGTAATGATTGATTAGTACATGAAACAAATGGAGGCTATGAAGTCCTTGAAGGAAAAATCTTGAGGAAGAGACTGAATTTTTTTTCTCATGGTCTCATGGATGGTTGGATGAGAAAAATTGTATTGGCTCTTGTTGTTTATGATTAACATGTGCAAACTCAAAGACTACTTCATAGGTTCTTTGTTGTATTTTGATCACACTGTTCTTGCAAAGAAGACCTCATGAAAGATATGATTATTAAATCATGATGAATTTAGGGCCAAATATTTAGTCTTTAAGTTCATTAATTTTCTTACCTTAACAAGCTTCTTTTCGGTACAGATAACCTTTTATATTTTTAAAGATAAATGTTACATAAATTAAATAAAGTTTAATATTTTCTTATTAAATTCACTTTAATCATTATAAGTATTAGAATCTTAGCCATCCTTTAAGTATAAAACATCTAATGCAAACCATGTGTGTCCCATCTTCTTAGCACCTAATAATAATCTTATTACCCCAAGTTAGTTAACAAATTTATGTGATAATGCAAAAAAAGGAATGGAGCTATATTTTAAATATTTACTCACTAAATAAATTTTCTCTAAGAAAAAAACTTCTATTTCTTATTACCATAACAACTAATACTGACATACTTGTTAGCGAACCTCGTGCTAAACCTTAGGATGTTTTTGCCTATTCTTGAATCATTCTATCACTTTAGTATTGAAAAAATTCTAAAATCAGTGAATGTCAGTTTTAAATAATTATAGTATCATTTGATTATTTAAAAACTCAGCAATAAATTCTAGTTAGTTTTGTCCAATATCCATAATCAATAAGGTATTATTAACATTTCTTATTTGTAATTATAAAGATGTGGGTCTGGCGACTTATTTCTATATGTTATGAGTTTTTAGCATCTTCCTACTCAACCAACTTTTCTTATTTAAATTCATTTCCTTTTTCTCTTTTTGGTAAACATGCAAAGCTAGAAATAAAGTAGTGCACAAATTAAATTAAAAATTATATTTATCAAATATTATCCAGGACAACATAAGCGATAAAATCATAGTCACTCATCGCATGGGCATCGCACATGCTCATCACCATTTATTTATAATTCCATTACAATCAACTAATAAGCATGCTATCTGATGGGGCCAGTTGACCCCATGGGCTACAATGACCACATCCGAACCTGGTCCCGCTCCAAGGTGGCTCCTACTCCAAGGCGACCCCACCCTAACAAGACAGGACCCACCAACTGCCTAAAGCCCACGTGCCTAATGGGACCTGGCTCCACCACTGTCCGCACAAGATAACAAACGTGTGATGTGCGGAGATATATTTGGCAAGCGCTGTAGCAATCGCCCTGCAGCAGCCTGCAACAACCTGTATTTGCCAACTAAATCAAGAAGCCACCCATTCTGATGGGACTTGACCCATCAACTATGTAGCCACCCACATTTGACGGGATACAACCTGCAGTTCTGACAGAAGACGAAAAAGTCTTCATCCATCATGAAGCCCTAATTACTCAAATTAGATGGGACAAACCCAACTAATCCTGACATTCAGCCCAGAAAGTCATCACCTATAAAGTCATTATCCATCATGAGACTCCACGTGACTCATTCCACATCCATCCATAAAGTCACCATCCATCATGAGACTCCACTTGACTCGTTTCATCACTAGATGACAAGGAATAAGAAACATCAATAAAATGGGTAAGAGGAACCTCCAACCAAGTAATTCACAACTCATAACCAACACAACACTCCTAAACGCTCATTCTGGCTCATACAAAGAGCGCTTGTCTAATTAAGCCTCTCTCTCTCTCTTTCGAACTTTCTCAAGCTTATGGCTATTGCCTAGAGCACTGACTTGAGCGTCGAAGGGTCCTGTCGGAATCTTCGGTCCCCAAACTTTTCGTAGGCTCCCAAATGAGAGAAGCTCGCCGAAAGATCTCGGGCTCGCCAAAGAAGGCGACCGGATGCTTGTAGATATTCAAGGAGGGTGATTTGGCTACATCAGATTAGCGTGCCAAGTAAGGGGTAGAGCACGGATAGTGATGCTAGCTTGTAAATCCTCATCCCCCTTAGATCAAAATGATGGATCAAAAAAGATGGTGATGGCAAGAGCCAAGTAGCTTTCGTAGTATGCTGGAGGGCACCCTCAACGAGTTGAGCAATAGAAAGCTAGCCGCTCTACACCATCATCACCACCACCTCAGTCCACTTAGGTGGACCAGCTTGCCGCCATCACCCAACAAGTCCAAGCACTGATGGCAGTTGTCCAAAAGCTCTAGGAGCAATATTTCATGGCCACAAGTAGTAAGCAAGAGCTTCCGCTTCTCCTTTAGTTGCTGCTCAGGCTAGCCATCAAGCTCTTCAGCAAGAGCATCATCAAGCTTTTAGTAAGAGCCTCCTCAAGCTCTCTAGCAAAAGCATCATCAAGCTCTCTAGCAAGAGCGCCACCACCACTTGCCGTCCAAACGGTCTCCTCTCCTACAAACGACAATGCATGAGGAAGCCCAAGTAAGGGTGCCAGTACCTCCCCTCCAATCAACATGATTCCCTGGGAAGGCAGATCACCAGCATGCCGAGGTGTTCAAATCAGTGGAAAGAGACAAATTCCTCCAAAGATATTTTACAAAGGAGCTCCAAGCATGCTGCTCATCATCCAATCTCTCCATGCAGTGAAGATGGACCTTCTGACTTCATGAAGGATGCCCCTCCAATAGGCCACCTGGGTAGGATCTTCAACAAGCCATCCAAGTAAGAACTCCAGTCTTCTTACAATATAAAGATCAATTTCTCAACTGTACATCAGATGAGTCTAGCTGACTCATGGTTAGGAGAGGTAGACCTCCTGGCTCATAGTTGTCGGATGCCCCGAGCTGGCCTCAACGGCCCCAAGCCTGCTTCGGCAACTCCAAGTTGGCAAATGGCAATGAAGAGACTTCTAAACTTTATGTCAAAAAAAGAAGACAGTCAACTCACAGATGGGAGAAACCTATTTTTCAGCTTATAGTTGACAGTGTTGGCCACTCTTAGGCAGCCAAGAATCCAAAGTAACTCATAGTTGGGAGAGACCAACTCCTCAGCTCACAGTTGATGAAGTTGGCCGCTCCCAGCTAACCAAGAAGATCTAGCCAGCCTCCCGAGTAGGACTTTGACCTGTTCGGCCACTCAGGCTATGCTTTATCTCATCCTCAATGGCTCCATATCAGCTCCAACGGCTTTATTCTACCCCAGCGGTCTTATTTCAGCCCCAGCGGCTTGATCTCTACTTCAGCAGTTTTATCTTAACTTCAACGGCTTTATCTCTTCTTCAACAGTTTTATCTTAGCCTCAACGGCTTATCTTAGCTACAATGGCACCATTTCAGTCTTCATAGCTTTATTTTTGCCTTAGTAGCTTTGTTTTAGCTTCGACAGCCATGGCCAACCGGGTAAAGCCTTTGCTCAAATTGTGTAACAAGTTCACTGTGCTAGTCACTGTTAGAAGCCCCA
This sequence comes from Calamus simplicifolius, assembly GCA_900491605.1. NCBI lineage: Eukaryota > Viridiplantae > Streptophyta > Magnoliopsida > Arecales > Arecaceae > Calamus > Calamus simplicifolius. Next base: position 2,000,792 of record UESW01004000.1, on the reverse strand, counting down.
AGTCACTCTTAGAAGCCCCAAGTCAACTCACAGCGGGAGATATTAGCCCCCTAGCTCACAGTTGACGAACATCAACTTCCAGACTCTGCGTCAGAAAAGGATTATTGGCTGCCCTCAGCCAATCAAAGCCATCTTTTTGGGTAGGACTCCAATCCGTTCGGTCACCCAGGCTGCACTCCATCTCTGTCTCAAAGGCTCAACTCTGCTTCAGCGGCCAATGGCCAACCGGGTAAGGCCTTTGCTCAAATTATGCACTAACAACAAATTGGAGCGTAGCCCTTGGGTTGGTCTCAGCAGCTCTCGAGTCGGTCTCAGCAGCCCTTGGGCTGACCGAAGAAACCCCCGAGCCGATCTCAGCAGCCCTCAAGCCTGTCTTGGCAAATTCAAGCAAATTAGAAGCCCCAAGTCAACTCACAACGGGAGAGATCAACTCCCCAGGTCACAGTTAACGATCATCCACTTTCAAACTTTGCGTTGAAAGAGGATTACTGGCTGCCCTCAGCTAGTCAAAGGTAATCAACTTACTTCCAACATTGCCTAAAAGTTTTTTGAGCAAGCAAATGCACAGCTTCAAAAAGAAAGCATAAAAAGACAAGTGTAAAGATAAAGAATTCTACATTCCTTTCGCTTGGTGGATGCAAGGCACACAGTCGTACAAACTCAAGAGTGTGGGGGGCATTGATAGGGCCAGTTGACCCCATGAGCTACAATGACCGCATCCGGACCCGGCCTCGCTCCAAGGCAGCCCCGACTCCAAGATAGCCCCGCTCTAACAAGATAGGGCCCACCATGTACCCACTCCAAGGTGGCCCTACTCCAAGGCAGCCCCACTCCAACAAGATAGGGCCCACCAACTGCCTGCAGTCCATGTGCCT